>JAQGAY010000460.1:0-27087 GCA_034698085.1 Polydesmus angustus | reverse complement strand
AAAAGAAATTATTTTTAAGCTCAAATAGTACGTGTAATGTCTTTTTCTAATACGCTTGTGGTCACTTTTAAGTGTTTGATTTTGAAAGTCTTTAAGAAGAGCTAGTGGTGAGCAGGCCTTAAATTACAAGGAAGTTGAGTTTAATCAGCGATCGAATGTCACTCGCCATTAGCTGTAAATGAGATTTAGGCTTATAAAAAGACCGGAAAAGCGAAGCTTAAGTGGTCATAATAGTGGGTGGAAAATGAAAACGATGAAGAGAGAAATAGAACGGGGCTTATGTAATTACTATCTTAGTCCATTTGCCACTCTTCTCAATCAATCTAATCAACTAACGAAGACGGGGAAGGGAAAAAGACGAAAAAAAAAAAAAAAAAAGAATGCGTCTATCTTAATCCACTTTGTGAACATCGTAACTTTGTGGTCACTAACTTTTTATTTATTTATTATCTTCGGGTTTACTCAAAAAAAAAATATATATATATATAATGCGCGTGTAATTTCCACGCTCAAAAATCAGATTTCAGTTGACGCAATTGCATTTTTACGTCCTATGACTTTATTTTGACATTCATTTCTACTCTATTCTCCTTTTATTATACGTGTATCATATTCGTCTAATTCTACCGACTAACAATCCCACGCTAAATTAGATGGTTTTACGAAAATCACGATGCTAATTCAATTTGGAAAATGAGTTGGAAAACATGTTGAAATCGGAATAGTTTGTCACGATTGCGAAATACAACTTCGCCTTAAGTTAATAATAATAATGGAAATAGAAAAAAAAATTGCATACAGGGTTTAGTTTGCCGCAAATAATGCGATGCGACGCTTTTAATCCACAGCATACACACTATAACGATCCAATTTATAAAATACATAAAACAGACTATATTTACCACTTTTGCAATTTGGCGTATGTATTAAAAGAATCAGAGGAAAATATTTGTTTAATTTAACAATAATGCGGCATTTCACTAATTTATTTTTATTCATATTCCAAATTCCTATCTTCCCAAAAATTGAAAATTCTGCTAGTGTAATTGATCATTTAGGCCCTTTTAGGGTATTATTGATTTTTACTTGTTTTCTAAATTAAAATAATTTTTAGGCATCTAAAAATTCTTTCGGTTTAACAAACAAGTGATATCAATAAATGAAGATGTTAAAGCAGCTGTTGAGTTGCTGCAGTCAAATTAGGGCAATTATTACATGGACGGCATTTTCAATTTTTTACACGGTTTAAAATTCTATTAAAAATAGGTTTACGATGGTTTTGATTGGGCTTATTTAATATTTGTTTTAGACTAAAAAAAAAGTAACACCTGCGGTGGTCTTGCGCAGATGATGGCGAGTCACTTGTTATATGTTATAAAATAATAGTTATATGTCACGTAGACTTACTGCGAGCGCTGTTTACGTTATGCACACTCGTTTTACACGTAAGCTACTACAAGTTCATCCTTGTGTATCTTGTTGCAAAAAGGCTGATTAATTAAGTATATTTGCATATTTAATCGTAATAAAAACATATCTAAAAATGATTAACAAAATGTAAAAAAAATTATATAAATGCCTTAAAGAATTTTTTTTTAAATAATATTATAAATATTATTACTAGATATTTTTCTAAACAGATATTTTTTGTCAACAGAACGATTGATTTAACGAAACATTAAATATTTGCCTAAACATTTTAAGTTGGAAATGTGTTTTTTTACTACAATATTCAGTAAAGCTGGTTTATAATAAAGTTAAGAAGGAAGTGGGAGAGGTAGGGACGAGGAAATTGTTGGTGTAATAAAAATTGGCCATACTGAAAGTTACCAAGCTTTACCGGAAATGCTTTAAATATCTAACAAAAATCGGGTATACTTATTTTTTTTTTTTAAATTAAAAAGTGTCTTCAAATTTTCTACAAAAAGTTTTAGAACTGTGATTAATAATTATCTCTGAAAGTTTTGTTAATGCCACTGTCTGTGTTACGTTTTATTAAATTCGCCGACCCTACAAAGAAGCTTTTAGTATTGTTATGGTGACAATTTCTTACTATTCGGTCAAATAAGGCAATAAAATGTGCTTAAGTAGATTTACTTTAATACCAAAAATCGTTAAATTGAGTAAAACATGCTTTTAGTAAGTAAATATTTTCTACGAGCATCTCAGTTTGCTAAAAGTGGTAATGCTTTTCGCCAAATGCATAGCTAACTCTGACTTTCTCCGACAACTTTAACTACGTAACGTTTGAGTTTTGATTGGCTGACGCAGTGTGACTTAATTCATGAACGTCGCAAAAAAAAGACAATGTTTTAATTTGTTGGTTGAATGCGTTTATCGAGCAAAGGGAATGATAATTACCTAAGGCTTTCATCCAGTTGATGAAGGGCTGAGGAAAGCCGTCAGCCTTGCAGTGCATGATGGCTGATCCGGCCAGCAGCACGTGAGTGTCACGAGGAGAGATGATCCAGCGAGGAGGCTCTAATGAATATTCAATAGGTCATTACTTTGCTAACACAAAATGGAAACGCAGAAGAAATAAAATGAAAAAATAAAAAAAAAAACCAACACAAGCAACAAAAGTACTTTTTATTTATTCGCGTTTCTCGTGAATAAATGGTGAAAAGGAAATGCGTTTTACGAGGTCAACTACAAGCTAGAGTTGAGAATTGAGTGAACAAGTCACAGTGTAAAAATGGCATGCAAAGTAACATAGTTCAAGACGCATGCGTGACACAACAAATTAGACAAATAGACAGTGCGTGCAGATACAAACAGCAAAGGCTGAGAGTGCAGAGAGGAAAATATTGGAAAGATATAAGAAAACACCGCATAAAAAGTACAATTGGTTAATTGTAATATTCATAATATGGGCAATTAACGTAGATGGGGAAATGAAACTATAGAAAATGGTTCAGCTTTGCTAGTTTAAAAAATTTATTTATACTAGTATCTTATAGTTTAATTTTGCGCATGATATAAAAAGTTATTTAAATGTTGCCATTAATAATATTAAAGAGTGGCAATAACAAATTCTGAAAGTGCCATTTTCCGAATATCAAATTTAAAAAAAAAAAAAGTTTCACAGTATGTATCAAGCTAATAGCATCCAAAAGGATTCAAATTGCCATTGGCGTTTGTTTGATGGGAAAATCAATCGCTAATAATTACCAGGGAAGAGGAATGTTAATGCATGCGTCGTTTTGCTAGGTGTCGGATAGATATTCATTATTTCAAATTATTTTTAATGCTATAATTTTTTATTTCAAAAAGAATGTGTTTTTCAGAATAATTTATAGTACCACCATTACAATATTTTAATAGTTCTATTAATAAAAGCGTTTTCAGCAAAATAAAAAAATTATTTTTTTTGAAATTCACTTTTTGGCACTTTGAGCTAACATTTTATTTCCATTCTTCAAAATGTAATAGCTTATTTTGGTTTTTAAAAAAAAACAGAAAATTTAGGATTTATTGCATTTTTTAATTATTAAATTATATTAGAATTTTTAATTTCCCAATGTTACTTTAAACGCAATGAAATGTTTTGTCAAAAACATTGTATTCCAGCCCTACGAATGCATTGCGGAATTTAGATAAGATTCCAGTTACTGAAAATTTTCAGAAGAGAATGAATAAGCAAAAAAAGCTGAGTTTTTAGATACATTACGGTAGTTTTTAAAAAAGCAATTTTTTTTTTTCTAAAAAAAAAAAATAAATAAGCAAGAAAATTTGATAAAAATCGAAGCGAAGATGAAAATTGGAAGAAAAATTCAGCCGATAGATGGCGCTTCCTACGAAGTAGTGAGAGCGAAGCAAAAGCCAAAAAAATTGATTTAAGAAAATTAGCTAAAAAATGTTTTAAGTTAAAGAAGAAAAAAAAAATAGATAAAGAGAGAAAAAAAAGTTTGTGTATTTGTTTAAAAACACAGGTGTATTTTTACCGTTAACCGATAGTTGTACAGTGTATTGTGTTTGAGCTGCTGGGTTTCTGACGCTGCACGTGTAGTTTCCGGTGTGCTGCGATTGTACGTTATCGATAGTCAACGAGCTGCTGTATTGGTCAAAAGTTCTCTCTACCACCGACAACGAAGACGGAATTGGTCGCTGACCATCTTTTGACCACTCGATAGTGATGGGCGGATCACCTCTGCTCACCGCGCACGTGATCTGAGCGCGTGATCCTTCGTGAGGCTGGATGGCGGGAAAGGGCATAATTTCGGGAGGAACTGCAAAGGGAAAACAACAACAATACGCACAAGCACAAAGATAAATATATACTTTCGGTTCTATTTTTTTTAAAAAATCTTAAAATTAAATTGAAAGAAAAAGCACTTTCTGGTTCCACAAATAAAATAACAAAATAGGGACATTCCACAAAATCTAACTCTTGTTCTCGTATTACTCGGGTGACATCACGGGTGACGATCAATATATCCAGTGAGGAGAGAATTAAAAGGAGGACAGGGGGGAGGAATGAATGAGGGATTAGGGGGTTTGGGCCTACCGTTAACTGATAGATGAGTAGTATAATTGACAGACGCCGCATTATTAGATGCAACGCAAGTGTAGTTGCCATTGTGACGCGATGAAACGCTAGTAACGGTCAACATACTGGAATAATCATCCAAATCTCGGATTACAATGTCTTCGTGTCGAAGATCAACGCTGGTAGTCAGTCGAAGACCGTCTTTGAACCAAGTAAAGCTAATGGGGATGTCACCTTCACTTACTAAACATTGTACACGAGCACGTGCGCCCTCGCGTAAGTGTTTGTCTTGGAACGAGATTGGCAAAATCTTCGGTGGAACTGCAGGGATAGGTTTAATATAATATAGATATACTGTATATTTTTTTGTTGTTCAATATTAAGTGCATTTGGGTGGTTAAAGTTAAAGTGGGTAGGTGCGAGATAAAAAAAAAAAAACAAAAAAAAAAAACAGAATGATGGTGGAAGTAAAGATAAAAAAAATCTCTCCATTTTTTTTTTTTTTTTTGGGTTATCTTAACTCAATTTCAATAAATCATGAGAAGCCATTGAAAGAAAAAAGAAAACCCGAAACTAAAGAAATGATAGAGAGGAGAGTATTAACACAAGTGGGAATTAAGATAAGGCCGTGGATATATCCTTTTTTTATATATTAAGGTTCATATCAATAGATAGATGTAATGTCGTCATAGAAAGAATTGACCTGCAAGTGCGCTCTTAAAGAGTGATTAATATAATTGCAAAAACTGGAGTAAATGGATTAGAAGATAAGCAGAATGATGGAGAGGAAAAGGAAGCGATTACCTAAAACAATGACTTGCAACTCCTGTCTTGTACTCCTTGAATTACTATTACGAGCTACGCACGTGTATTGACCACTGTCGTACGAGCGTTGGACATTCTCCACAAATAATGTTCCATCTGATAGTACACGCTGACGATGATTGGTGGGCAAAACTTTGCCTTCTACGAGCCAACAACATACATACATGCAAGTGATGAACTAGAACCAGGGAATAGTAGTAGGGTATTTTATTATTTGACTAGTTTCTACCTCGTTCCCACGTCACCAAGGGAATTGGATAACCGGCTACGTGACAACGCACCGTCAAATTCTTATTGGCTACCACGGAAATTTGAGATGGAAGACGAATGTAGGGATCACCTAAAAAGTTGGCAAGTTTTAATAAAATAATCACTCAAAAGTCAATATATGTACACGGTGTACCGATAAAAAAACTAACTCAAGGTTTATTTAAAAAAACAAACCCAGCTATATAATTTAACAAGCGAACTAAATACCAAATGTTATTGAAACTAAAATTATTTTAATACGGTACGGTAGGCCTATATACAATAACTATTTTTTTAATTATTGTTGAGCTATTACAATTAAAAATTGACGTAGCAATGACGTATTCAGGGTTTGGACAAATTTGATCAAGCTGTAATCAATGAAGCGCATAGTCAGTAATTGAGTAGCGAGCAATGCTTTTTGATACGCGGGTTTGAACACAAAATGTTATGGAAAAAAATTTACTTCATTTACTTTTAAGGGGTTATTGAAATATAATACACATAGATTAGTGTAAAAATTCATTCGGGTTTGGTTTTTTTTCGGTACACCATGTATATGCGTCGTATTTCTTTGGTTATGGTTCTTTAGAAATGGTACAGAAACTCCAGAATCAATATACACGGTGAAGGAAAGAAAAAAACAAACAAATCTTTTCAATAGCTAGAGAAATAAAAAGGAGTCTAAAATATTGAAAATGCTATCCAAGCTATAATACAGTAGTAACTATTTTTTAAAACAGTATTTGGTATTTGTGGGCCGCTTTACTCTAGAAATTGACGTCATTTGTTTACAACAAGGCGTTTCCAACATGGTTTTTATTACGATACTGTACTCAATTAAGAAAATAAAAAAAATAATGATTTAAAAATTTAGTTTTTCCTTAATTGATTAAAATGTAGGTCTACAAATTTCAGATTATTGTAGTAATTCTAGAATTTTGTTTTTTCCCCCGCTCACCGTGTATTTGAGATATTTTAAGACATTTACGTTTTTTTTTTTTTTAAAAAATTGTAGACAAATATTTGAGAAAATGAATTCAGGTTTTTATAAAAAAAACCTAAAGTTAGATTTTTTGATGCAAACGTTTGAATAAATATTTGAAAGTAACAAAAGAAAGGCATAGTACATGACGTATTTACAAGTACAAACGTTTTAAGTAATCAAAAAAAATTAATAGTAAATACACATAAATTAATTAAAAATAAGAAACTAAATGTAATTTAAAATTCATTTTTTATCTTTAACTTTAACATTTACTGTTAATATTTAATTTTAAAGTGCGATATTCTACTTTATTACTGTAGGTTGTTGGCGCGGGTTATAATTTTTGCAAAATTAATATGAAAGATTTGGCTTTGTTTAATTAAAAACCAAAACTTAAAATCTTTTATTAAGGACGCTTTTTAGTAAAATAAAGTCGTCTCTTTAACATAAATAACTTTTGGTTATACTTTAAGTTCTATATATTTGCGATGAATTTTTTTTCTTTATGGCGAGCGAATTGGATTAGCATAAAAATGAAAACGAAAAATATTTTATTTTATTTTTTTGAACTTACCGAAAACGCTTATTCTGGCTTTGTGTTCTATTTTCCCCGCTCGATTGCTGGCTTTACACGCGTACTCTCCTCCGTCCTCCACCTGCGTGCTGCTTATGTTAATGAAGCTCACCACGTCTCCTTTGGCGTCCATGAACTCGCTCAAACCGAAACGAGGACCATCGGGAATCTTCTCTTCATCCAACGTCCACCTCACTTCCGGCGTGGGGTTTCCAGATATTATACATTGCAAGGAAACGCCGCTATCGGGGTGAATGGTGCGATTACCGAAGACTTTTCGAAACTCGGGTGGTGTATCTCAAAACAGTCAAAATTAATATTTTTTATTAGGCCTATGTCAGATCGGGTTGGAATGGGAGCGGAAGTTATTTTACCTCCTAATCTGATCTCCGCCGTTCCTTGAGCTACTTCCATATCGTTACTGATGAAACATTGGTACATTCCTCGATCTTCTTTCTGCACCGAACTGATTCTCAGCACATCTTTTGTTAAATGGTTGATGCTATCGTGAGTCAAGATTTTTCCATCTTTTACCCACGACATGTGCATCACTGGAAAACCGGAAACGACGCAATTTAACGTTGCCGATTCTCCCAAATTCACCGTCTGTCTTTGAGGATAAACCAACGCCGATAAAGAAGCTGTTGAAATATTCGATTTAAAAATAAATTACATTTTTTTTTCTTCAAATAAATAAACCTCGATTTTATCGAGAAATATAAAAGCAGCGCTTTGCGTTTGAGATTGTTTGGCTACCATAGTTTTGTTTTTAAAATAAGAAATGCATCTAAAAAAAGATTAACTTTAAAAGGCAATAATAATGACCACTAGTCAATAAAGCGCAGATAAGATCGCTAGGTGTATTTTGTCAAACTAATTTACTTAATTTATTAAAAAAAAAATATAGAAAAATATTTTTTTTAATATATTTTTTTGTATAAAAATATGTACGAGTACATGTATATTGTTTTTGTTTTTTTAAATATAGAAAAATATTTTTTTAATACCTGTACGGTATATTGTTTTGTATAAAAATAGGTATGTATATATATTTTAAAAAAAAAATATACCGGGTGTCCGAAATATAACACTACAACTTCCGTCGGCTATTAAAAAAAACTTATCAAAAAAAATCTAGAAATGGTGCCATTTTACAGAGAAACTCAGAAAGTTTTTTCTTTAAAAAAATAATTTCTTAGTTACTCCAATAAATACAAAAAAAAAAAAAAAGAAATTAAAAAAGTTACTTTTGATACTCATTTGAGTTGTATTATCCTGTGATATCAACGCAATAAAAATGTAACAACAATTAAAAAAATAATGAAAATAGTAAACATTGCCACAGACATTCGAAATGTGAATAATTTAGAATTACAGTAGTTCTAAATTTTTATGTTTTATAAGTGATCAGTGCGCCCAGCTGCATCAATGGCATTTATTTTACAACATAAAAAGCGTTTAAACTTGCGTCATTTTAAACGTATAAAATTTTATTTAAAAAAATTCATAATATCAAAATATTATTAAATTTGGAACAATTTATTAAAAATTTATCTTTTTTTGAGAAAATGTTTTTTTTTAAATATTGTCTAAAAAAATATTAGCATGAAATTAAACTAAGAAATTATTTTTTATAAAAAAAACTTTCTGAATTTTTCTGTAAAATGGCACCATTTTTAGATTTTTATTTTTGATAGAATTTTTTTTAAGAGCCGACGGAAGTTGTAGTATTATATTTCGTTCACTCGGTATGTATTGGCAAATCTGAAATTAAGTTTACTTTTTTTCCAGAAAAAATTAAATTGTGTAAACACGTGTTACTGCTACTACTGTATTCCATCGATATTTATAATTAAAATTTAGTACTGTATTGAGATTTATTTTTTTATTTAAGGATAAAATAACCGATAGCTTGAGGTGAGTTACCTGTAACTGTTAGTTGAGTTTCCACTCTGACATTTCCCATACTGTTGACCGCTTCGCAATTATAAATACCCGCATCAGATGTGTGGACGTGTGAGATGCTGAGGAATCCATTGGACTGCGTCACTTTATCATTTAAGGCCACTGGCACGTAAATACCATCACTTACTTTTTTGTACCAACTGCGAAGAAACACAAAATCAATTAATTTCGCAATTAACGATAGAAAGAAGGAAAAAAAAAATTGAGAAGTAAACAAAAAAATACCTGTAGTTTGGGACAGGATATCCCTGGGCTGCGCAAGGCAAAATTACTGAATCACCCTGTTTGACACTAACAGACGCTTTATTGTCCGTTATTCGCGGCGAAACGCTTCCTCTGGGTTCTACGCAATCGCTTAGTTAACTTTTTTTTTTTTTTTTTTGATTAAGACAAGTTAAGCCATTGATATTTACCGGTTACGAACAGCCGACCGGAAGGAGTCGTTCCGCTGAGCTTCATCTCTCCCGTTAACCGGTGTTTGGTTCGGCAGCGGTAATTGTACGCGCCGTCAGCTGGATTTGTGCTCAAGATGTATAATTCGCCGTTGGGGATCATTAAGTAGCGCTCAGCTGTTTGCAAAAACTCAAATTTAATTTGTTTTAAACCCGAACGTCAGTCGAGATGGGTATTTACCGTTTTCGATGCTTACACTGCTTCCATATTGATCTTTACTCCACTCTACCACGTTGACGTAATCTTTAACAAAACTAGGGATGTGACATTTCATAACTGCTGCGTTGCCGCGAATTATATATTCATCATAAACTTGAATTTCATATGTCTGTAAAACAACTACGAACAACAATAATCAATACACGACATGAACCAGCACGATTTTTTTTTGTGTGTTTACGGCTACTGCTTTAATGCTTCGCGATAAATCAAAACTATTTTTAGGAAAATTTAAGCTTTTTGTAATATTTATTTATTCAATCGAGTGTTTTGTTTACAATAAATAAATTAAAGGTTGAAAATGTGGCGTAAAAAAACAAACCGTTACCTGTATGATACATTGTATAGGAAACCTTTCACTCGTTTTATGGCTTACGTTTAAATTATTCTAATATAAATCACGGTTAAGCGGAACAAATTTAAAATAATTTATTAAGTACATGCGCAAGAAAAATTTTGATTTAGTGAGATGTTTTCATTATGTAATCCGTTTTTATGTATAAATCACGAAAGATTTTTACAGGAAAATATTAGTCTACGTAATGTTATATGGGTATAGCGGAAACTAATTAATGTGTGGAGATTTAAATAAACTCATGGTAGAAAAGATGAGAAAATGTTTTTAATAAAAACATTTGTTAAAAAAATAAATGTTTTAAGATTTATTAAATCATAAACAATAACCCGAATTAATTTTTTTTAAAGAAAATTTACTTTTGAAATACAAGTACGTTAATTAAAATGGTGCTGCAGCGCAACAGGATTTAGACTTTTGTAGTGAGGATTTGTAAGCAACTGTTACTTTAATTTTAATCATAAAATACTGTTCCCCACAGTACCGGTACAGTATTTATTTTTTAAATTGTGTTAGGTTTTTTTTTTTTTTTTGACATTTAAATTTATGAATTGTTATATTGATCCGTTCTTGAGGCAGAAAGCATTTTTTTGGAGATAAATTGGATCTAAACATTTTATTTTTATTGATTTATACTAGCAAATAAGTCATACTAAAAAGTAACCGCAATGATTGGCATTTAAAGTATGGAACTCATAAATGTTTTGCTTATTTATATTGTATGGAGCTCTTTATATAGGCCTACATTACGAAATTTTTTTTTGAAACTTTGGCATTTAACAAAATATAAATTACTGCAATTTAAAATGAATGTCTAACTAAATTTAAATTTTGGTTAAGGGCAATTTCAAAAAAAGATAAGACTGCACATGTACATGTAATACATTCAATGAAAGTGCAATGAAAATAATGATTGCAAACGTCGATCTCCTAGACCTAGATGCTGATAAAATGCGTTTACCGTTTTAATCTTATTTGCGTAATTGAAAGTAAAAGATATAAACAGCATTAATTATTATGCGCAGACTGCGGAATACTTTAAATAAATCTTAAGATGCTTATTATTTTACGCACGATATCGTCTGGTTTTCTCTAAAGTATTTTATTTTTGAGGATATTCAACTCTGTCAAACTAATTAAATTTGTGATGAAAAAAAAAAAAAAAAAAAACAACCTAAAAGTTGTCGCGAGCAGATGGTGTCCTCTCTCTCTTCTTATGTCCAACAGCTTAAACATTGTCATTAAGCGCTTGTGGTCATAATAAACGAGTTAAAACTCTAATGAGATTTATTTCTATACTGAACCTGAGCTCGGCTTCATCTAATTTAAGTCGAAGGTTTATTATAAATAGTAGATCGCGCTGAACGATTTTGTACGGAACCGTACGAAGGCCACGACTATGTACGAAGAGTACCGGTATAAGAAATAGACAAGAACCACATTTCAGATCGATCATGTTAGCCTATTATATGCGTCCTTATTATCTTCATTCAACTTCCTCAATTTTCACTTTCAATATTTCTACAGAGTACTGTATAAGTTATATTAAATCTGTATTAGAATTATCAATTTAAAGTATTTAAAAAATAAGTTTAAGACGTTGTTTACGAAAAGAGCATTCAATTCGTAGCAAAAACAAATTTAATATTCGAGACAAAGACAAATCAAAACATCAGACGAAAAAATAATCAGACCAAGAATTCATTTAATTTTAATGTATTCTTTATTCTCGGATGACGTTATCCTCCGCCTGGGATTTAGAAAACGTATTGACTTCAATTTTTAAAAATGCGAAATTTAACTAGGCTAAAAAAGTCATTTAATCAGATCATTTCTCCGATCAGCGCAAACTAGGCCATCGGATGTGCAATCAATTTGTCTTTTTTTAGACTCACAAACAAAATTCAAAATTATTATCTAATTTTATAACAATTTTCAGGTTTCTGTTTTACTAACGACGTTGATAAATATTATTGTTACTGAATGCGCTCAATGTATTTATCTAGAAATATCGTCAGTGGACCAGAAAGAGGAGGGGGGATTTCAAAGGAGTTAAAAATAGTGGCAATTAAAATGTTTAATGAGGCATTTTAAGTAATTTTTTTTTTTGCTCAAACTCATTTCACTATTTATTCTGCTTCTTTTTAATTTCTTTCTTTCTAATCCTATTTAATCACCTTTATTTTATATTTTAGCAAAAAAATTGAAATCTCACTATCATCGATATAACCCTCGATGTAAAAACAAAACGGGAACTCACTTAGAACAGCGATCAGATTGTTACACTACCGTGGAGATCATTTATTTTTAATTTATCATAATACCACATATTAATAAAAAATAGTAAACTATAAATTGCAATTATATAAAGGTAAATTTGAATCGAAAATTAATACAGTAATAGCTAAATAAAAGTTTGTACTGTAATAATGATGAATTTAAAAGCTCGAAACTATAAGCGTTTCATTTGATACAATGTTGTGTACCTGTGTGATTTGCTATTTGTAGGTTGGCCCTTGCGCAAACTCGTATGCTCTATACTGTACTGTGGTATGCTGTAATGCCTAACTTAAGCTCTCACTCGTCGTACATCATGATCATCACCTTCCACCCACTTACCATCGCTTCACTTCTCTCTAATGAATATTCATCTAACTTTGATTAAACCATATTCTCGCAGCAGCTTAACTTAAATTTATTAAATTTGAGGAGAAAAGAAGCAACAAACATTTTTTGTTTCTCAATCGATTTTTTTTTTATTTTTATATTCTTGACCTACGTTTGAAAAAATGAAGGAGATAAGTAAGGGCAGTAATTGCTCGTCATACGCCGTTTTAATTTTCTCTACCAAAAAGTTTAACGTCAAAATTTCGATTTTTGTAGCAAAATCTGATTTTTTACGTTAAACAATTATTTTTTCGAGCACAATATTTTCTCGCATTCACAATTTAGTATTTTTTGTTCAAGTTCGCAGTTTTTAATATAAGCCACAATTTACGCGTTATCATTTCGAGCCCTTTATAATAGCAATCGCAAAATTGATCATTCCCGTTACCCGGTACTGTATTTGTATAAGTAAACAAAGTCGGCCACTAGGCCCAGAGCCAATTTGAATTTTTCTTTGCCACTGCATCACTAACAGCCCGCTTATTTTTTTTATGCACCTTTACCACGATACATACACGGTGTCCGTAAAAAAACCGAACCCAACTGAATTAGCATTAAATCTTTTTAATAGTCAAAATATTTTAATGACAGATGGATAAACTTCACTTTAAAGATTTTTTTTAACATTTATTTGCTCTATTCTGTGTTTAAAATATCCTCTTCCGGTCACAACATAAGCAGCAAAACGAGTTGACCACTCCCTATGCGCCGTTCTCAATCCAGTATCATCAAATTGTCCCTGCCTCAGCTGCATACCTTCACTTCCATGAAGTTTATCCATGTGTCATTAAAATATTTTGATTATTAAAAGGATTTAATATTAATTTATTTGGGTTCGTTTTTTTTACGAACACCGTGTATGTATATGAAATTTTTTTTGAGAAACGGATCAATGGCGTATAACGAGGGATTTAGTTTAGTGTAATGCAGGCTCTACACGTTCGTTGTCCACTACATGTATGAGGCGCGTTCGGAGAGCCGCGAGTGGAAGAGCGTTAAACAAGCGTTGTGTGTTTGTGTGCGTATAAGGAAACACGATTTCTCCTTCAAGCGATGCAGCTGATCATCGTTGCCGCTTTCGACTTAAAAACGCCTTATTTCTACTGACGTCATAACGACGTCTTTAGCGCATCGGAAAAATGAAACCTGGTTATACTTTTTTAAATTGGTTTTTTTTTTAGCTTTTCTAATAATAGGTGTAGAAAGAACTTCAATTTTGTTAGGGTATTTTATTTTTTTTTAAATTAATGGTTGCTAGTTCTATTCAAACGTGTGGAATTAACTGCACGATCAATACATTGTATAGCATTTCATTGACGCTATTATTTCGTGTTAAAAATATAAATCATATTTATAACAAACTAATTAATGCTGCGCTTAAAAAAGAAGAAAATAAAGTTGTTTTTTAATAACTTTTATGCCTTTCTTTAATAAAAAAAATTATATTTAGCTAATGAGATAAATCGATATAAACACGATTGAATGATATTAAATATTTAAGAAACTCAAGTGTTGTTTAAATTTTTAATATAAAGATTAAATTTTTGTTTAATTTTTTATTAATTTGGATTTTTTTAAAATAAAATAAACTTATTCGCACTGACACTTTTAATACGGTATAAATATTATATACATGCACTGTACAATGTATTTCATTTTAAATACAGCAGTATCTCGCTAAACCGAACTATTCTATGTGCTAAGCTGAAAGAAAAGCCGAAAAAAAAAGCGCTAATAAATACCTAATGTTATTTAAATGAAACTATTTTAATCTATATTTTTGCTGCTTTTTGTTATTTATGAGTTGAACCAGTTAAAATTGATGTGACGGTGACGAGTAGACACGGGGCCAATGTGTTCAAGGTGTAATCATTGATGCAGCAATGAATAGTGAGGGGCGAGCTCGAATTACTGCATGTGTTGAGGCCTAATGAGGATATTAATTTATGAATAACTGAATGCGACAATTAAATCATTAAGGGATAATTTTCCATTGTAATATATAGCCTATTAGACGGATTAATTTACTAATTCTATTGTCTTTGTTATTTTTCGATACACCTTTTAAAATCCAAACCAAAGCAGAAGAAAAGGCCAAAAAAGAAGCAATTTTAGCAGATTTTTTCCTCCCGTTTAATTGACATTGTGAACGAAAGTAAACGAACCTCCAGAATTAAGTATTATTGATGCAATAATTTGTATATGTAGCGTAGATCTACATGGGGAAAACTCGAGGTTGTTGATTATTAGTCGGATTTTTTTTCATTTAATAAGGGGGTTCATTTAAGAGAGAAGGTGCCAATTGTTTATTCTAGCAAAGGGCGCTTGGTATAATATGTAAAAATAGATTTTAACTTGAAATTTTTTTGATGATTATTCATCTGTTTTGTAATTGTCCGCAAGGGCGAAATAAAATAGAAATAAATAATAAATAAATAATTTAATTCTTATATTAATATTTGTTCAAATTGTCTTCCACATTTCTAATCTTTAATGAATTGTTTTTTGTAATTCGGATTTCTGTGCAAATTATCTGAATTTTCAATTATCTGAGTTGGCTTCAATCTACATTAACTCGGATAATCAAGGTTTTATTGTATAGTTTTTACGTTGAAAGCCTATTTTTGCATTAAAAATGACTTCAATCGGTAATTTAAACTTGTTAGTCCTTCGTATTTTTATTTGTACGGATTAACGAGGTTAGACTGTAAATGTGAGAAAAAAAAATCTAATTTTACGCTTAAAATCGATTTTTTTAAAAATAGATGTTAACTTAAATGGGTGTTTTTGACCTTAGATAAATGGATCATTACAATTCCGAAATTGAATTTGAGATTTGTGATCGCGCGCGCGCCATTCGTTCGATGCGATTAATTGACTCCCAAGTCGTAATTGAAGCAATTAGTGCAGTAAGCGTGTTCGATGAGTGAAATAAACTGTGAATGACCGATGGTGTGTGAGGTTGGTTACCTGCTCTCAATTTGACGTCACGGCTAACAATGACACCTGACGGATTGGAAGCGAAACACTTGTACGTGACGGCGTGTACTTGTGGATTGTAGTCTTCCGGTTGAAAAGGAAAAAAGTGCAGAGTGCCATTAGGTAGAAGTTGCCGGAGTCCCGGGATATTGACGATGGCTGTTCCATCGGCCAATGCCCACTTGACCACCGGGGACGGAGAACCTCTGGCCGTGCACTCGATCCACACGCCGCTGGAGTTGGAGAAGTCGACTAACGAGGGCGGCTCGTGGACGAACGTTGGTCCTTGAAAGTCCACGCTTGCTCCACCTAACACAATACAACGCAATTACTTTTTTTTTCATTTTTTTTATTTTTATTATTATTTTTTTTTTCTTCTTATTATTATTTATCCGCGGGTTAATAAAGAGAAATGAATCGTCTGTTATTTGATGAAGGATGGGTGCGATAAGCGAAAGAGAAATTTATCGATCCGATTGATCGATAGATGGAAAACAGAGCAGGATTGCCCAGTCTATCGGGACTCAACGAGGGAGATGTATGGGGCGCGCTATTTGCGGAATATATAACTCTTGATTTAATGAAAAGTAGAACATCTGGGAAATATATTTTTATTTTAAATTCTATATATCATATTTTAATCGTTTCATTTCAATCATATTTAATTGAAGTGTTTTGATTTTTGGTAGTCATTGATTTTGATTTATTTTTGTTTCGTTATACAATACTACGGTAGTAATTATCAATTCTTCGGCTGGTGCACACTTTTTTTTAGTATTTTGCACTCTTTTTTTATAGTAATACCAGAATTTACATTTTTTAATTCTATTAAGGCAAAATTGCATCTTTAAAACATGCAATTATTTTATATAGCATGTACCGGTAACAATTTTTTTTTCATATTTAAATTTTTTTTAGCCACTTTTTGTTTTTCAAAATAATTCAAAATTTTTTTTTTTGTTAATAATTTTTAATACAGTATATATATATAGTCATTTTTTCAAATTAAATTTTATTTTTATATTTTAAAGATTTTTTTTTTAAAGTTTTTTGATTTTAATGTCAACTTATCATCAGTATCAATGCTTGACTAATTAGATTTTTCGTTCTTTTTATTTTTTATTCAGTTATTGTATCTCATTATTTTTGATTATATTATAAGTTTTAATTAAAGGCAAATTCATTTTTTAATCACATTTTAAATTGTTTTTGACTACAATTTCTAAGTTTTTATCTAGTTATTTCAAAAAACCTTATTATTATTATTTCATAAATAATTAAGAATTATTAAATTAAAGTAAAGTTGCGGTTTGCGTTTTAATTATATTTTAAATAATAATATTGCTGCTATATTATCGATTTAAAAAAGAGGATTCGCGAGTGTTTTGTGGGCCATATTTTGATAGTGCACTTGAAAGAAGCATCCTGCATATTGGAATTACGCGCTCGGTACGGACCATCAACAGCGGTTGCTCGCCATATAACTCATCGTTTACAATCGCATTCTATTGGATCAAATCGCATCGCATTGCATGAAACGTAGACGCGACGTAATTACGCTTTGCTTACATTTTATCGCAAATACTTAATGACGTCATTCATCACTCGCCATTTAACTCACGCACATTATCATGCGCGGGCAACGGACGGACAAGCCCAAAACCGACATTTCGAACAGCTCATTTTTTTTAAAGCGAGCGAAAGAGAGAAAAATATGTACTTTTCGAATAATAATAATAAAGTGAGACGTAAATTGCGTGTGTCGTTGTGGCGCTTTATGGTGACTGCGTTTCCTTTGTAGAAACGCTATACTATACGTGAACAAGAAAAAATCACTAAATGTAGTTGTACTTGAAGTTGAGTTAAAAGCGTTAGAACGAAAATACGAAATGAACTGCATTATTAATAAGATGTTTTCGCGAAACCCTTCTTGATAAGTGGCGCCTAATACTAAACTATCCTTTACATCGGCGATAATGGTTATTTTTTTTTTGTATAAACACGTTTTATTTTATACAGCTTCGATCGCAGTTTTCTCATTTAAAAATCATTGAAAATTTCATGTGCAGGTAGTTTATAATGTTAGTGGCTTGAAAACGAATATAATAATTATGTAACTTCAATCGAACATCAATTTTACAAAATTTCAGTCAAACAAATTTATTTAGAATTTGAAGTTCAAACTCAGTAAGAGCAACCACTATAATAAAAATCTCATTTCGACTTTTTATAGAGAATGCGATCCAAGCAACAAAATAGCTATTTGTTTTTTTCAAAACAAATTCTAAACTTTTCGTGTGTTTAAGCAACAGTCTGTAAATTATAATCAACAATAAAAATGTATTTGATTCTTTTAAATTTTTAATAAAAAGATTTTTTTAGTCCTACTTTAAGATTAGTTTTAAAATTATTTACTATTTATACATCATAAACCTGTGGCAAAATTTGGTAAAAATAACGTCTACGATGCTTAGTTCATGTGTAGATGTACTGTACACAGTGTTCAGCATAATATTATGTAACATCTATGTAAACTAAGTATCGGGGCAACGGAAGTCATTTTAAAACATTTTATTATTATTATTATTAAAATTTATCTCTATTATGATTGAGATGGAATAAATATTTATAAGAGCAACAAAAATTTTTATGTTGAAAGTATAATCGAGGCTACAAAATTATTCTTAAAGGTAGCGTTACAGAAACCCAATTTTTTTTTTACTGCGCTCAATAAAAATGAAAAAAAAAAATATACTTTTCAGAAATAAATTCTAATGTACTGTACACGTACATGTAGGCCTATGATTTAGCGCTGGTCAACAGGTCAATGGCGGTGTCATTTTTTGGTGAATAGAGTTGGTCAAGATTTCTCAACTTTAAAATATTTTTAACATTGTATGTGTTTGGCTTAACTTATCAATGTCCCCATAATGTTTTACAACAAATTAACTCAGGGGCATTTGATTTATTGATTTTGTTTACGCACTTCCAAAAATACACGGTATACCGAAAAAAAAAACGAACCCGAATTAATACAATACAGTACTCTGTATTATTTCAAAGGTACGAGTACTGTATATGAAAAATTTTGTTTTAATAATTTTTTTCTAACATTTAAACGTTATATTTTGTGTTCCAAATAGTCTTCTTTGGTCTTGCTCGACGCTGCATTAATAATTATTATTACTAGTTGATCAAATTTCTCCCATGCTATTACGTCTTTGTGGCGACAATTTCTATCTGGGACAGTCATAAAAAATAGTTACTATAACGAAATATATTAATTTCAATACCATGTGATATTTATCTTGCTTGTTAAAGTATAGTTTATTATTTTTTTTTTTCAGTATAACATGCATTCGTTTTTTCCTCGGTTCACCGTGTATATAATAACGGAAACGTTGATTTGATTTTGCTATTTCTTTAGCCTTATGAGGTTTTTTTTGTTTAAGATCATCTTAATAAATGCGCTGTATAAATATCTTGCGTTATTTATTTTTAGGTGGACTTGTAAACTCCTTACTGTATTTGTACGGTTTGGTTGAAATTAAGCTCCGCACGTGAAAGACCTTGTGAAAAAAAAAAGGGTTGCAAGCTCTAGAAAAGTAATATCAACCCTTCCATTTTATTTAATTTCCTACACATGTTATGCGTTGCACTGGCTTTTTGAGAAAGATGCTCAACTTCAACTTTTTATACTACCGGTATTGCTTTACTTTCACAGGATGCTGCTTATTAAATTTTCTATAAATTTTAGGATTTTTATTTCGATTTAGCAAATGTTTAGTAAGCTGCAGCGAACAAATTTTCGGTAAAAAAAAAAAAGAAATTGAATGGGCGATTTTGAAAGGTGAACATCTCCAATAAATGGAATATTCATTGGAATTGTCAGGTGTAAACTAGATTCATATACTTATCTATTTATGTTATAATAGTAAAATGAAATAATTAATGTTATTAGCAGTTTTTTTTTTTTGTATGCTTCTTTTTAAAAAGCTTCAAGTTTTCCAAGGAAAAAAAAAACTGAAACTTGCTTAAATACTCGCAATTATTTTAATTGAAATATGTCTTAAAAGCACAAATACAGTACAATGTCATGTAATTTAAATGTATGTAATTTAGACTTTGCACAACATAATTGGTTTTTTACGATAATGTAGGATGATTTTTTAACGAGGAAAATTTTGAAAAATGAATAAATCAGTCAATTTTTAATGGAAACGCAATAATGTTTTTATATTTAAATTCAACAACATTTCCAATTTAATAATAGAAAACAATTTCTGGAATATGATTTCCTCAACTGAGCCGGTGTGAACGGTCTCACGCGCTTGAGCTTGAAGGCTAAAGTCATTGCCGACATCCAGCCTGCACATGCCGGCTGGACCTCAGCATCTACTGGCACTTGCCATTAGGCTAAAAGAAATTTCGTTAAGCGCGTTAACACGTGCGAATCAGTTAGGGATGTCATATGCCAGATGTTGTATTTTATCTCCCAAATGAGAGATGCTGTTGAATGTAAATATAAAAACATTATTGAGTTTCCATTAAAAATTGACATATTTATTCATTTTTCAAAACCTACATCCTTAAAAAATCGCCTTATATTTATATCAACAAAATAAAATCTATGAGAAATCAAAATAATCGTTTTAATAAATTAATGTTTACGAAAAATGTATATATATATTTTTTTGTTTAATTGTTTTTTTCATCTTTGTTTTAATTTGCAAAATACGCACTGATTAATTTTGCGGATTTCGATTTTAAGTCCGCAATAATAAACGATAAGCTTGCGTAAACAAATTGCATTGTTTACGATAATTGTAGCAGCTTTTCGAATATCAGCGACGAGTTTAAGTTTCCGGTGTGTATTTAGATTAATGGTAAATAAAAGCAAACAATTACCTAAGTGCAATATTAATTAAACGATGCATTGATACATTAAATTGTCGGGGTCTTTTTGTTATTTTTAAGTTGAAGAGAGCGTAAAGCTTAAAACGCCGCCAGTTAGTGAGTTTTACCCTTTAACCGACTTTAAAACATCCGCCATTATTTGCACGACTACTTAGAAATGCTTTTATCTCGATTGTCTTACATTTACATCACAATAGGAGATGACGTAACATTTTTCCGACTCGTACTTTTATTTATGGGGAGGGGGAGGAAGTCCTAAATTATTCCATGGAAATTTGTTTTTAGCGTCTGCTGCGACTTTGTCGAAACTTTGATCTCTCGCGAAATAGAATCGAAAAAATAAGAAAAAAAAAAAAAAAAAAGATGGTTAAATCTTGGGAGACATTTTTTTTCGGTAGAGAAAAAAAATAAATAAATAAAAGACAAAACGGAAAGATTTTGCACGTGCGGAGTGATGACGCAATTAAGTTTTGGTTTCACCGCGTTAACCCTGATTAACGAGGCTATTTAACGCGGATTCAGGTGCCCACACGCGGTGGCGCCACGTCGATATACGGCATACAACAAACCACCCTTAGTCAACTGAACCACTCGCGCGAATTCGCATAGAAATTGATTCGAAAAAGTTTTGGAAAGCCGCGTTTACGACGCTCATCTTTTGCGATGAAGGAGGTTATAGGTGCGCAGCCATTTTTAATTAACGTCGTTATCCTAACAGCCCTTTTATTATCAAGTACAAATATTTATCTATGCGCGTGAGAACGAGCGCACATTGATACTCTTCTCGCGTTTGGTGGATCCGCACACACCGCGCATGCTCTAAGAATTGAGTCTAAGCATTAACTCGGCAATTTACGTTCAAAAAATGTTCAACGAAATTAATTTTGCATAATCCAACGCATGTGCAAAGATTAGTTAGTTAACAGTTGCCCTTGGGTGCAACAATGGTAAACGTAAAAATTTATTGTTTCCGAGGAAAGAAGGAAAAAAAATGAATAAAAAGTAGTAATAAATTACAACAAGGTGCCGTTTACAGTTATGTTTGAGGACGAAGAGTATGAATGAATTACACGCACTTATTTCGGGTTTTTAGATGACTTTATTAAAATATTTCCTGAAAAAGACTATTTAGCTTTTTGTTTTTACGACTAGATTTTTTAATGTTTCTTCAGCTGGCAAAGAAAAACGTTTTGGATCAAAAGCATCAACTATTTAAGACTATCCTTTTTAGTTACCGGGTAAGGCGTTATTAAGGCGTAATAATTTTGCTTTAATTATTAATTAATTTTGTGTTTAAGAATGTTAAATAACGGTTTAACATTAAAAATTTAAAACGTACGCCTTTTTTTTCTAGGTTCGCATTCACAATAATTTATTAATTAAATCAAACAAACAAATTACTTATTAGTGTTTCAAAGAATTTGTATAGAAGTACATTAAACAAATGTGAAATTTCTTTTTTTTTAAAAAAAAAAAAAAAAAAAAATTTTGTACATGGCTTTGCAAAATGTGAGCATGCGCATTTTTCGACTTTAAAATGTAGAACATGTATTTTGTAAGGAGCGGATTTCCCAATGGACATAATAAAGCCGGCACCTTGGGATTACGTAATTTTGAAGCCTACGAAATGGGTTACTGTGACTTTCAATACAGTAAAATTATGTCGTTAAGCTTAGTGAATAAAATGTTTTCACGAAAAATAGTCGCGAAGCAGAAATTTCGTACCATTTTCTCCATAACATTACTACCGGTATTACTTTCCTTTAAAAACTGATAAAATTTCAAAAGGTAATATCACGTTAGTGGTAGGCTTTTTCAAAAAGCTTTTAAAACGTATTTTGGAAGAAATAAGAAAAATATTATATACTCTCGCGTAGCCAGTGGATTGAGTATGTAATTCCTATAAATTTTTCGTTTGTTTGGAAATTGATTTGGCTTATAACATAAATAAAACTTTTATTTGCAATCTCAACCAGCCAAATCTGTAACAAATCAAAATGTCGGCACATTCGAATTATTAAAAAAAAAAATCTTCCAAAGTATCAACAAACCAAAATCTCAAACTCAAATTATAAATTTTTTTAATTGTTCTTTTTAAATTATTAGTCTTGCGCAGCATATTTCATAATAAAAGTGTGTAGAATGAGCGCAAAATTGATACAGACTTTGTAAATCTTTAAACGTGACATTTTTACAAAATAAAGTAATATTTTAAAAGCATTAAAATTGTTCAAGAGATAATGTAAACTAAAATTTCTTAGAAAAACGTCTCAAGCTTTTTTAATAAGTTTTCTATACTTGTTTAAGTGATAACTGGGCTCGCAAAGATTAAAATCCGGCGCTGACTAAAAACTATTTTTTATAACTTATGTAAAGTATTCTACGGTATATTTGCTATTTGCGAAACTTTCTAATATAATGTGCTGCATTTGTAAATGCCCCGAGGGTATCAAATGATCATAAAACGTTTCCCTTCAATCCTTTACTTTGAAATTAATTGTATCAAAATAATCTTATCAAAATAAATTGTAGCATTTTTTTTTTTGTGTGCTTATAACCTCGCTACATCTTTAATGCATGCGTAAAAGATATTTAGAAAACAATTTTTTTTTTTTTTTTTTAAAAATAAATTATTCTTAAAATTTGAGAATTACATTATCTTAAAAAATAAATCTAATTCGACATGTTCCTCGTATATTAAATTTTTTCAAAATCAATACCGGGTAATATTTTTAACAAACGCCAGGTGATATTTTTTCTTTTAAAGTCGACATCTTTTGTGTAGTTTTGCGGTATTTGATTTTAAAAGAGCAAGCATACATAAAGCTTTCCGAACAAAATTGTATCAAAAAATTTTCTTAGTAAACTTGGAAAGCGGGTGGGTTGAGAAGCGCGCGTGTCAAGTGAAAAGCGGGAGGTGAGCTGAAATTTCTTTTGATACCGTATACACTTTTTTTTTTCTTCTTCTATTTATTTTATCCATTAGACAACCTCCTGCTTTCATAAGCTCGATTTCGAATTTAAGCCTGAAATCTCTAATCCAAACTTTATTTTTTTTTTTTTTCCAAATGAAACTTCGTTTTAAACGGATGAGCAATCGCAAACGCAAGCGTGTAAAATTGCCGATTTAAATGACATCAGCTATTTTAAAGAGCATGCGCCGTGAGGTTTGTTTACGTGTAACCAAAAAAAATATATATATACTGTACTGTATAATAATATCAAATTTTAATGTATACTGCGATAAAAGCTGAAACCATACAGTATAAGGAGCATAAATGAGCGTGTCATTTATAAAAACTTGTTTACGAAATTACCGTATGAATAATTAATTGAGCGTGTTAATTAGCGTGAGTAACGCATTTTTCGGAACTGACGAATAAAGTTGAATACTTAAATTGCCGCTAAAATGCAGTTAGTGAGAAAAGGCATTTATTTTTATTAGTTAGCGGACACTAACAAATATACAAAATTAATAAATACTGCAATATAAAAAATAAAACAATGACTATTCGCTGTAATAATTTTAAACGCTTGCTTCTAATTAACGATCTTATATTGAAAACATTTTTGTTTGTTTAAGTTGATAATTTTTTTATTAATTAGCATTCTGCGTAGTTTGTTTACGTTAATAAAAAATTACACAAAAATGTTGCGCATACCCAATTTTTTTTTTTACAGTAATTATGTTTGTTTTTGTTGGATTAGCATTGAATCGGTTCGTAGATAACGTTAAAGAATAATGCTTGGGGTTGAAAAGCCTATATACAGTATTTCTAATTGAATAATACATAGCCTGCATAAATTAGTTTATTTCTTGGGTGTACGCAAAAACAATTCTCTCAAAAGCTTTTAATTCTTCAAGAGTGGATATGGTATTGAGTCTGTAGCTTATTTAATTACCGAGCATATACTGTACATGTAGTATGTAAAAAAATGAAAGTCACCCCTGAACACGGCTAAAACGGTAATACCCTAGTGTAATGCGCAATGATCATTAAATAAATTTTTGCGACTGCCCAATACTGTACATTATTTACGAATGACAGTGCGCGATGAAATGTCGATATAGCGAAATTAAACAAAACGCCCAATGTCGTTTGATTTATTAAATAAAGGATTATTATACCGATGGTCCGAGATTTTATTTTGACAATTTCATTTAGTGAAGTGTAAAGATCCCTAATTTTGCCATATTTTACTGCGAAACTTATAAATGTTTTATTGCATAAATTATATTTTTGTAAAAATTAAATTTTTTGGGTTACATCCTTTAATGTAATTTAGAATGAAACATGTTACATTATAATAAGATAAACTAAAGTTTTTAGAATCTGTTTGCTCAAAAGTGGCTAAAAAAATCTCGAACATTTACCTATATTTAGAGCGAATATAGTATTGCTATGATTTTTCAGGATTTTGATGGTGGTCTAATAGAGTGACTAGTTGTACTTAATATTTTTTATTGTATCGAATATTACGTATATTTATTTTGACATTCGCTGTATCAACATTTTACGGTGGGGTTTTATTATTTTTTTTCTCTCGAAAATACGAGTATAAGCGCAGATAACTGCGATCGCAAGCAAAGCCGATTTAGTTGAAACTACTCTGACAGTTTAGCTTTAACGTTACCGCAGATAACACCAACGTTAACCACTTACGTGCATGGTTAATGCGCTAGCATCTAGAATAAATGATTTGATTTTGACTGACGGGATAAATAAGACAGCTTAGAATGAAAAAAAAAAAGAAAAAAAACCCCCGAACATTTTAAGAAAGTGCTGCTATGATTTATAGGAAAAATTTAACTTTTATCTTTAGATTTGATTTAAAGAATATCAAATAAAATTAAACTAATGCCATCGTAGTTTAACTGGTCAAATCAATATCAAATATTCATTTAAAATAGAATTACTAAAATTATAAAAAACCGTTTATGGAAATTGTAATTATTATTGTACCGTTTTAAATCTGCCAATTACGACTAAAATTAATACTCCGAGTAATAATAATAACGGTAAAAAAATGTTTAAAAAACTTTATCAAAATATTTATAAAGTTTCTTTTTTTTTTAAATTAATATTTGAACAGTAAATTAAATTTAATTTTGTAAATAAATATCTCCGGCTTCGAGTTTTGAAAGAATATTATTTTTTAAAAATTTTAACTTTTTTTAATATTCTTTAATTTGTTCAGTGCAAAGAAAGCATCAACCGGAAAAACAGATTTAATAAGCAATTAGGCTATACTGTACTATTTTTCTAAAAAATAAAAAATAAAAAAATATTAATACTTCAACAGCAATTAAGAATAATTTACGATTTATTTCCAACGGCTTTTTAAATAATTAAGATTTCTTTCTACATCCACCAAAACGTACCAAACGTACAATGAAGCGCAATGTTTCAACTCAACATAAACATTATTATCTTTTTTCTGTCTCCAGCAACCAATTAAAATGCGCCCGGACCGTTAATTGCACGCGAAACGGCGTTGATAGAGAGCGCCAGTGAGTGAACGAAAATAGGATCTCTACAAAAAATAAATAAAAACGAAAAAAATAAAGAACTATCTATGCATCACATAAACAATGAATGGACGTTATGAAATGCTGGAGGATTTCAACATGTCATCGCGCGTTTCTTTCACTTCGATGCTGTTGTTTACTGGTGCACATGTGCCACGACGACGCCAGCCAAAAGCGATGGTGGTGGTAGAGGGAAGCTGAAGGAAAATTTCCCGGGTTTCCTATCTCTCGCAATTTTTTTTTTCTTTTTTTTTCTTTTTTTTTTTTGGGGTAATAACGAGATTATGTTGATTTTGAGGGATCCGCGATTCACGTCATCGACGCGTCGCGTATCGATACACGTCGAGAGTTCAAATAGGTGGCGCTTATGTTTTCAAAATGGCAGAACGATGGGATGAGGGTAGTTGAGGGTGGAGATGGAGAGGCTCAGGTGTGAGATGGGCTTTAATCTTTCAGTCAGCATCTCATTTTACGACGCTTGGCGCCTCAATGCCGACTTCAAACATTTTTTTTTTACCCCCACCCATCTCTCGCCACATCCCCCTCATCCAACACCGCTTTACTACTACAGTGGAACTCCCAATATTCGTCCCCACCAATATCCGTCATTTTCGAAATTCGTCATGTTTTTTCTTGTTTAATATTCGTCGCAGATTCAAAATTCGTCACAATTTTGACGCCACTTTCAGTCAGCTGATCGCTATTATAAGTGGGAACTAAAAAAATTATTGCAAAAGAAACAAAATTTGAAAAATTCTTTTAAAAAACGAGTGCTAATGACTCGTCTTAAAATACACCCAGTACTGTTTTTACACGGGGGATACGTTCCTGAAAAACACGTGTAAAAAAAATAATGGGGGAATTCTGTGATATTATA
>JAQGAY010000459.1:0-27105 GCA_034698085.1 Polydesmus angustus | reverse complement strand
ACATCTCGTTCTAGAGGAAGCCGGATTTACAAAATCTCCACTCAAACTAAAAAAAGGATTTACTAAATCTTATTCTATAGAAAGTCGGATTTACTAAATCTCCATTCAAACAAACAAAAGATTTACTACATCTCGTTCTAGAGGAAGCCGGATTTACAAAATCTCCACTCAAACTAAAAAAAGGATTTACTAAATCTTATTCTAGAAGAAGCCGGATTTACTAAATCTTATTCTAGAGGAAGCCGGATTTACTAAATCTCCACTCAAACCAAAAAAAAAAAAAGGATTTACTAAATCTTATTCTATAGGAAGCCGGATTTACTAAATCTCCACTCAAACAAAGAGAAAAAGGATTTACTAAATCTCGTTCTAGAGGAAGACGGATTTACTAAATCTCTACTCAAACAAAAAAATAGATTTACTAAATCTCGTTCTAGAGAAATCAGGATTTACTAAATCTCGTTCTAGAGGAAGCAGGATTTACTAAATCTCCACTAAAAAAAAAGGATTTACTAAATCTCTTCCTAAAAGGATTTAGCAGAGTTCGCCCGAATAAATTTAATCTCGTTTGCTAAAATTCAATTTGTCTTGCGTTTGAAGATTTGAAGAGAGATTGATTAATCTAGATTAAATAAATTTTTGTATTGTTTTGACCACTGATCTCAGTTTAAGCAAAATAATATTGAAACATTGGCTAAAACAAATAAGCGGACGAAATTAATGCATAATTGCGCATGCGTACATCTTTTTCCCCCTTTTTTGTTTTGTAAGGAGCAAGATTAAGTGCCTTAATCTAGATTAATAAATGCAATGAGATGTTAAGGTTGTTGTTCCGCCGCTGGGGGCGCTGCGGTGGGCCGTGACGTGTGGTGGGTTGGGAATGGAATGGAATGAGGCAAATCCAAATCGGATGAGTCTTTTTTTCTTTCTTCTTATTCTTTTTGCTTCTTTTTAAAGCGCGGGAAAAAAATGATACCGAAATAAATAATGGGGTGGTGGGGGCGGGGATGACGTCAGCGGAGGGGAGATGAATGGAAGCTGCGGCGGGGGAAAAGAATAATTATATTCGGCGGAAGAAGGAAAGTGGCGAATGGCAGAAAAAGGAAAAAGAGCAGAAGAAGCGAATTCAATCTCAAAGCTAAAATACACAGAATAATAATTACGATCAAGTGATTACGCACCAACTTCCGCTCTCCGCGCGCACTTCCCCCGCACACGCGCAATCCCGCGTTCTACGTTTTCGTTCCCGGATTTAACGTTTTTCTTTTACCCGATTTGTTTTTTCTCCCCCTATTTTTGTTTTTGTGCTGATTTTGCATTTCCTCGATTTAACAATTTTTTTTATTGTTTTTTATTTTTTTGTTTTTCCGAATTTTTTTTCTTTTTTCGGATTTATCGTTTTCAGATTTGATTTTTTTTTTTCAGATGTTAAACACATTAATTCAGCAAATGCAGCGCCGGATTAAGCTTTCTTAAGGCCGTAGACAAGGATTTTTTTGAGCCCCATGTACGGTACTTGTGTCAAATAGAATAATTTTGACATAATATTTGACGCTATTTCATGCAAACAAATTGATTTACATGTATATGGAAAATAAAGTAACTTTGTAAGGAAATGAAGAAATATTTTATAATATTAGGAAAATTTATAAAAAATTTAGGAAAACTAAACAAATTTTTTGGAAAATTTAAAAAATTTTTAGTAATACTAAAAACATTTTTAGGAAAATTTAAAACATTTTTAGGGAAAATTTAAAACATTTTTAGGAAAATTAAAAACGATTTTAGGAAAATTAAAAATATTTTTCGAAAAATTAAAAAAAATTTAGGAAAATTAAAAAAAATTTTAGGAAAATTAAAAAAAAAAAAAAAAATTTGAAAAACTAAAAAAAAATTTAGGAAAAATAAAAAAAATTTTACAAAAATTAAAAAAAATTTTACAAAAATTAAAAAAAATTTTACAAAAATTAAATCAAATTTTACAAAAATTAAGAAAATTTATAAGAAAATTTAGAAAACTTTCAGGAAAATTAAGCACTATGAATACTATGAATCTTTTGCATTTTGAATTCTTCAAGTTGAATCTTTTTACTGTGACTCTTTTAACTACCAGTTTTTTCATTATGAATCTCGTTAATTTGAATATTTCCGCTATGAATTTATTTCCGGTTGTGAAACATTGTCTTATATAATTATAAGACATAAGAATGACGTGCGCAGTTGAATGCAAAGGATCAACAGTGAAGCTAAGCATTTGCTTAAGTGCAACACTCAAGTACAATAATTCGCGTTGTGCGCGTTGAAATGAATGGAGTTGAAGCGCTGCGTAAGTCAACGCCTCATTTCGATTGAATTAATTAGTCTAAGTGAATAATCCTCAAACAAAAAGAAAGAAAAAAAAATTAACAAAAATTATACCGGTAATAAAATTTAAAAAAAAAAAAAAAATTTAAAGAAAAATTGAAGTCAACAATGAAAAATTATGGAAAATTTTTTTTTAAATAAAATAAAAAAAAAAAAATTTGTCACAATTTAAATAAAAATAAATCTTACGAAAGAGAAACACGAGAAGAAAAAAAAATGAAGATGAAATCCGACGATAAAAGACGAATTGAAAGCCATAATAAAAAGGCTTAAAAATATCAATAGCAATTGAAAAAAGTAAATAAAAATAGTTTAACCGAAAAAACAACAGTAAATAAATAAAAGAAAAAGAGAAGAAAAAAAAGCCTAAAACGAGGAAACAATTTCAAAAAAAAAAGTTTAATCTATAACAAAAAAAAAAACACCCAGAATGTTTTTTTTTTCTTCTTCTTTTTTTGTTTAGGGACAAAAATGATGAAAAACCAAATCTTCAAAAACGATTTTTTTTTAAAAAGAAAAAGAAATAAATAATTCACAATGCAAAAATGCGTAACAAAAGATAAAAAGTAAAAATCAAAACAGAATTTATTATTATTCTAAAGACATAAAAAGAAAAAAAAAATTCCAATTTCAAATTCATAAAATGTTGCGACACCAGCGACATCTGGAGAGAGGGACACCAATTAACATTCGATGAAATATAAAATTATGTAAGAAAAGAGGATAGAAGTACGAGGGTTGCTAATTAAGTAAGTTTCCCTCATCAAGAAAAACTAAAATAATAATAATAGAAAATTGCAAACCATATTTATTTACCTTCGTACACTATTTTTCTCCATACAGTATAATTTGCACCCTGTTCCAAGCATTTCCGGTACCTAAACAACAGCTTTTTAGTAACCACTTCGTAAAAATCTGCCGCCAAATTTCGCAGATCAATTTTTTTTTTTTCTTAATTTTTTGACATTTTTTTTTTTTCGCTTTTTTTTCCCAACATTTTTAATCAATTTTTTTTTTCCATTTTTTTTTTTTTTATTTTTTTAAAAAACGTTTTGTAATTTTTTTTTTTTTAAACAATTTTTTGACATTTTTTTTTGTTTTTGTTTTTTTTACTAAAATTGAAAAAATAATTGCCCTCGTACATTAAAAGTGTCGAGTGTAGGAAATGTTTAACAATAATTTTAAGATTCGTTTTGTCGCTTGAGTGACGCAAATTTTATTTAAAAAAAAAATTTATTTATAACGAAATTCTCTTTATAGCGAAATTCTGTTTATAACGAAATTTTTTTTTAGCCTTGAAATTATCTTTAAAACGAAATTCTAATCAAAACGAATTTTTCAGTGCAACGAAAACATTTTTATAACGGAAATTATTTTTCTAAATAAATTTTCATTATATCTAAAGTTTCAATGAAAAGTGCAAAGAAAATTTTATTTCTATGAAATTTTCGTTATAGCGAAATGTTGAGGTGAGTAGAGCGAAACGCGTAATCCAATCCAAAAGTGTAAACGAAAAGCGACGTGCGTAGGAGTGGCGCGCGCACGTGAGACGGAAGTGACGTCTTCCTCATTCCCTTCGCGCGCTTCTAATAGGCGATCGATATCTTTGTTCTACTTGAACTCCGCTAATTTCGTCGTCTGCTCTTATCATCTTCTTTTCTCTCTTTTTTTCGTAATAAACAGAATAAAAAAAAAGGTAATTTTCCGATCCATTTCATTTTTTCCTTTCGCTTTTTATATCTCAACGGCCAAAAGAGATACCGGGAGAAAAAAACAAAAAAACGTAGAATCGGGGTTTGTTTACTCGAGCGCGTGATAGATCGGTCATTTGACCCTGGATCGATGGCCGCCAGGGGCTCTCCTCGTCCCGGAGCGCACCCAACAAAAATCATTAAATCCCTTTTTTAATAACAAGAATAAAAAAAAAAGAGAAGAAAATCTTTCGCCGAAAATATTAAGATGGCGGCTGGCGCATGCGCGTAAATGTACGCTTCGACTAAGGTCCTAATCAGCCATCTTGAATTCTTAACTCGCCCTCTCCTCGCCTTGATTTATGCAGGCATTCATCATCGCCAGCCACCAGGGGGCGTTGCTTCATTTCAGATGCAGAGATCAACTAAGATCAACTCTCCCGCCACAAAATTATTTCCCGCCATCCCGCCTTCACCCCGCACGCGCTGCACGTGACCCTCTCCTCTCATCCTTCATCAGAGGACAATGAGGAGGAGCGCGCGTGATGGGATAACGAGAATGCGCAGGCGCGTGGAAAAAAAAAGAAGGGAAAGGTTAAGCGAAAGGCGAGTGAGCTGCGAGCGCCACCTGGCGGCTGCCGCTTTCATTTGCTCTTTAATTAAGAGCGAGAAGATCGGATTATTCCACTTAAATTATTAAATAAGAGTTAAGTCGTACTTATGTTTAAGCGCTTCGTTTGAGATGGCGTGGGAGGAAAAGTCGGTTTAACTAAATTTCAACCTGAAGGAGCGGATTTAAATGTCGCTGTCAGCTGAGTTCCACTGAGGTTTAGGCGCTTTTAGGTTTTATAGACTTAAGTAGTACCTTATACTTAAGTATAGCGGTTTAACGAAGTTTTTAATTCGCTTAGAATCTTTGATAAGTAAAAAAGCGCCAATAAAATGTGATTTTTCTCACTTTTTAATCGATTTCCCCGTTTTTTTTGTTCTATGCATCTGGCATCATTGCAAATTTTAAAAAAAATAAATGGCAACGAAGCTGGAGTAATTTTATTTTCTTGCTTTTAATCGATTTTTTTAATTTTTTTTTTATTTGTTACCGTATCAAAAAAAAAAAAAAAAAAAGAATTACTTGAAATTTTTTTAATTAATTAGTTTTTTTAAGGATTTTTTTATATTTTTTCTGACAGCATTGCGCAATTAAAAATGCAAATTTGCTGAAATGTTTCTTTTTTTACTCAGTTTTAATCGATTTCTTTGTACTGTATTTTCTTTCCTAGTTTTTTTTTCAGGTATTTTTTTTTCTTTATCTGACAACAATGTCTTAATTAGCCGTTAATTAATTTGAGTCAACTTTGAGGTTGCTGAGGTTTTTCTAACAAGAATTCTCTTTATTTATTTTTTTTTTTTCGGTTTTTGCGGAATTTTTTTAGCAAAAAAAAAAAAACGTGATCGTTTCTATAGCAACGCGGTGAAAAAACACAGCGCTGTCAGACACAACGAAATTATCCCTTTCTTTTTTTTTTTTTTTTTTTTTTTCATTAGAAGTTTCAAAGATTTTATAAAACGAAGTTTCGAGATTTATTTATTTATTTTTTTAATTGAGATTTAAATAATTTCCGGAAATTGAAGTAAAAATTTCTTTTTCTCCTCCGGAGATTGTCATCACTTTTCTTCGCTCGTCATTTCCGGAATAGAATACAAACGCTGTAATTCACTTCCGGTGCCGAAAGACGAAAAATATAAATCCCGGAAACAACGTTGTCCTCGTCATTTATCAAATTACCTCTCAACTTCACTTTAACGAAACTTTTAAATCTCGATATAACGAACACAATAACATTATTTCGTAATAGCGAACAAAAAATTACCAAAAAACTCGAAATTGCAATGTTGTCAAATCAAAAAATTCTCTAAAATTATTTTTTATTATTTTATTAAAATATATTTCCGCTTAATTAACTAAAATTAGCACCGACCCAAAAGAAAACATTAATTAAACTTCTACGTCATCAAAAAATTTTCGAATTAAATCTAATGAAGATTTATATTAAATCGAGAAGATTTATGAAAGTCAAAGCTATAAATTATCGATTAAGCGCTCATTTTTTTTTTATTCCGCACCGGAAACGCAGGCGCACTTCCGGTGCTACTATTTGTTCCCTTCCGAAAAAAAAAAATAAAAAAAAATGATTTATATAATAATATTAAATTTTTCACGTGCTGCGCATGCGCGGTAGCAGCGAAATAAATATAAAAATGTTTTTCAATATTCGCGTGTTGAGCGATTTATGTCGCGCGTTATTGTCGTGGGTGTAGTGTAGTGTGAGCGGGGCTTGGGCTGCGGCAGCGTGTGAACGCGGCTGAGCAATACAGTAAATGAAATTTGGCAAATGAGAAAAAATGATTGTTGTGAACGTGCTGCTTGGCGTCTTCTGCTCAATCAAATTCAACCAACAATTTTAATAAAGAAAGAGAGAGAGAATGAGAAAGACGAGGGAGGGATGGTGGGGCGTGAGGGGAGGGGGAAGGGGGGCGCCGGTGTAAAAGAGAGGGAGAGAGAGAGAGAGAGAGAGAGAGAGAGAGAGAGAGAGAGAGAGAGAGAAAGAGAGGGAGTGATAAAGACTGTGAGAGAGAAATCTCGAAATACTTTTCTTCGTATTAGTCGGAGACTTTTGTCACTCAGGGCCGGATTAAACTTTTTTTTGGCTCCGGAATTGAATATTTGTTGGGCCCCCGAGGTAACAAAAATGAAGCAAGTATGACTTCCGGAAGTTACGAATAATGTTTTTCTCCCCCCAACGCTACAGCAAAGTTGACGTAATATTGGATAATTTTGACTCGTTTTTCTGGCTATCTTAACCAAAATTTTTTTTTTTTTTGTTTTTAAAGAAAATTAGGAAATATTTTATGGAAAATTAACAAATTTTGTAAGGAAAACAAACACTGATTTTTAAGAAAATTAATCAAATTTTTAGGTAAGTTATCAAATATTTTAAAGAAAATTAACAAAACTTTTTTATGAAATTAACAAAATTTTTTTGTTGAAATTAACAAAAAAATTTTATTAAAATTAACAAACATTTTTTATTAAAATTAGCAAACATTTTAGGAAAATTAATGAATATCGGTATTTAATGGAATATCAAAATTTGTTTAAAAAGAAGAGTCTAGACAATAAACAATTAAAAAAAAAATTAATTAAAAATTTTATTAAAATGAACATAATTTTTTAAGGAAATGAACAAAATTTTTTAAGGAAATTAAGAAAATTTTTTTAGGAAAATTAACAAATTATTTTTTGGAAAATTAACAAAATTAACTAAAGTTTTTAGGAGTATTTACATTTTTTTAAAGGAAAATTAACATTTTTTTTAAAAGGAAAATTAACATTTTTTTAAAAAGGAAAATTAACATTTTTTTTAAAAGGAAAATTAACATTTTTTTTAAAAGGGAAATTATCAAAGATTTTCAAGAAAATGAACAAATTTTTCCCATTTTAAAATTTATTAATTTAGCAAAACTGCATTTGTAAAACACGCAGTACTTCAGGCATGGTTTTGATTTATTTTCTAAAATTCGTTTTCTTTTTGTGCTTTTGTGCGTCAATGATAAATGACTTTTGTGTTTAAGATAATAATCTTAAAAAAAAAACAACTTAGAAATTGAGAGTATAAATAATAATTAATTAATTAAATTTTGCAGTTATTTATTTGATTTGGCTTTCTCTAACTACACATACTGTACATTTTAATGAAAGCAATTTAAATAGAATAAACAATAAGGAAGCATCTCTCAATACACGTGACACTGAAAGAAAGAAGTAGACAGAATTTGAGTATGAATGTTGGTTTAAGTGAGAGATTTTGCTGGATGAGCGGGAAAAGACTTTAGACTAGACTTCAATACAGGCTAAAATAGGAGAGAGAAATCATTTAGAATTGCCTTTAAACAGACAGACAGAAAGGAAGAGAGAGAGAAACGTGAGCGAAAGTTGATTTTGGAATACGTTTTCAGCAATCAATTTGAAAATTATTCTACAAAGTAAAAGAAATGGAACAAAATAAGTGTCACGCGCAATTGAATGCAATTTGAGTAATAAAAGGAACAATTCAAAGTTTGAAATAATATATTAAGTCATGCAATTGATTGGTGAGAAAGAGAGAGAGATTTTGACAGGCTATGCATAGGCAGCACCGGATCATGGCTTACATATTATTTATATTATATTATTACATATTATATTACATTACATTATATTATATTACATATTATATTATTTTTTAAATTTACATTCATCGACATATCAAATTTAATTTTAAAAAACAATTTCTGGAATATGACCTTCCTAACTGAGTCGGCACGTGTTAACGTGCTCAACGTAATTTCCATTGACCCTATGGCATATGTCGGCTAATGTTTGCTAATAAAAAAAATTTTCCTGGATAAAAATTTTTTTCTTGGATAAAAAATTTTTCCTAGATAAAAAAATTTTCCTGAATAAAAAATTTTCCCTGGATAAAAAATTTTCCTGGAAAAAAAATTTTTCTTAAAAAAAAAAAATTTCCTAGATAAAAAATTTTTCCTGAAAAAAAAAATTTTCCTGGATAGAAAATTTTTTCTGGATAAAAAATTTTCCTGGATAAAAAATTTTCCCTGGATAAAACATTTTCCCTGGATAAAAATTTTCCTAGATAAAAAATTTTTCCAGGATAAAAAAATTTATCCTAGATGAAAATTTTTCTTGGATAAAAAATTTTTCCTGGATAAGAAATTTTTCTCAAAAAAAAAAATTTTCCTGGATAAAAATTTTTCTCGAATAAAAAAATTTTCCTGGATACAAAGTTTATCTCGGTTAAAAAATTTTCCTAAATAAAAAATTTTTCCACGAACACATCGAATCAGGTTTGAGTGGAACCAATTTGGCCAAACCTCTTTTCGCGGACATCGCTGGCACCAATCTCATTTGAGCAAACGCATTCACACTGAAAACTAATGATTTTGTGACGTCACTTCGAAAAATATTTGTGAAGTTAACTTTCCTAAAAGAAGTTTCTTAAATTTTCTATAAATATTTCTTAAACTTCCCAAACTAAATTTCTTAAACTTCCTAAACTAAATTTCTTAAATTTCCTAAAAACATTCTTAAATTTCCTAAAAACATTTCTTAAATTTCATAAAAACATTTCTTAAATTTCATAAAAAAATTTCTTAAATTTCCTAAAAAACATTTCTTAAATTTCATAAAAACATTTCTTAAATTTCCTAAACTAAACTTCTTAAATTCCCTAAACTAAATTTCTTAAATTCCCTAAAAATATTTCTTAAATTTTCTAAACTAAATTTCTTAAAAAATGTGTGAATTCAATTCTTTGCCAACATTATTGCTTTTTGTCATGGGAAACGGGAAAGACCGAAAAAATTATTTTTAGCTTCCGGAAGTCATATTTTACCATCTTCATTTATATTGTCCTCAAATAGGGCTCAAATAAAACCACTCTTTATCCAGGGGCCCTAGAAGGCTTGATCCGGCACTGCGAGATTAACAGTTTAAAGTTGAAAGTGAACGACTTTTAAAACATCATCACAAACATTTTAATATCACTCTCTGTGAGTGAGTGAGTGAGTGAATGATGAGGAGATATATTAAATATCCACTCCCACATACACAACCAAAGAGTGAAAGTGAGTGAGAGAAAGAGTGAAAGAGAGTGACTTGTTGATAGAGAGTTTGAGTCTTTAAGTAGGGATTTTTATGTGTTTATTCTTCGCGATCGACTTCAAAAGGAAAAGAAAGAAAGGAAAAAAACTTTACGAAAAGAGAGGGAGTGTTTTCGGGGGAGAGGGAGTGTTTTTGGGGGAGAGAGGGAGTGGGTGTGACGCGAACCCCCCTCCCCCACATTCTTTTCCTCCTCCTTCGCGACAGCCATTAAAATTACGATTAACAATTCATAGCACTAAATTCAATCTCGCGCATTATTTAGACTTAAGTCGTCATCCCACTCGGCGATTTGTGTCGCGCGACGCTTTCCCCTCATTCCTTCAGGTGAGAGATTGAAGAGAAAAAAAACACAACAAAAGTCGCGTGTGTGCGGTTGCGCGTGGGAGGTGCGCGTGGCTGCTGGGTGGTGGTGATTTAAGCGGCGACTATAAAAGGTTAAAAGGTGATAAAAGTATTTACAGATGGCGACGGCGGCGGCGCTGCGCTCGCTTTCTCTCCCGCCATCACAGGCCCAGTCCCTCCACAGGCACCGCGAGTGCTGCGAGTGGGAGTGTGGCCTGAGCTGTTGCCATTGTCGATTGGTCGGATCGATAAAAGTGTTTCAGTTGCCAAAAAAGAAAACAAAAAAGAAAAAAGGAAAAACGCTGGAGAGAGTGAAAGAGTGAGTGAGAGAGAGAGAGATCGCTCTCAGAGAGAGAGTGAAAGAGAGATGTAGGCCTATAAAAGCCATCTTCTTGTGTGTCGGTTGCGCAACGGAGAAGCCACGCCCACTTCTCCGTACACAGGGATGTCTATTAAATTTGCATCGGATAGGGGGCGCTGGCTCTCTCTCCATCACTCTCTCTCTCTCTCTCCATCACTCTCTCTCTCTCTCTCCATCGCTCTGGGTGGGAGTGGTTGGGAGAGGATATTTAATACGTCTCCTGATCATTCACTCTTTCTCTCTCTTATTTCTCTCTTCAAACTTTTTGAGCTTCGAATAACATTTGACGAGGAAAATAATGCGGCTCAAAGAGGAACCGGAAGTTGTTGGCGAGCAATTTTTTTTTTTTTTAAGATTTTTTTTTTTATTGTTATTATAAATTATGTTAAAATAAGTTTCTCGATTTACCGGAATTTTTTTTTTTTTTTTATATTAGGGTATTATTTTTTTTTTCTTCTGTTGCGGTTCTGATAATGATCGATGATCGACGATTGAGTGGATAAAAAAGGACATTCGTAGCAGATGATGCGGAGGTAATAGAGAGAAAAATCAATATCTCTTTCACATTTTAAAGCCTAGCTCAACATATTTTTTTTTTTTTTGTTGTGATTTTTTTTTGGGAGGGAATTTTTAGGGATTTAGTGTCGAATTTTTGATTTTTGGTTTTATTGAGATTTTTTTTTTTTTTTTTTGAAATTCTTGTAAGATTTATTTTCCGGGGATGTTATGTTGTTGGGATTTTAAGTGTGCGGATTTTTAATTGCTAAGATTTTTATAGTTTGCGAGATTTTTTATGCGTCGAGGAAGGTGTTTAGGTTTGTAGGATTTTAAGTGTGCGGAATTTTAGTTTGCGAGAGAGATTTTTGGTTTGCGGTATTCTAGTCTGCGAGAAAGATTTTAAGTACTGTATGCTGGATTTTATGTGTGTGGATTTTTAATCTGCGAAACAAATTTTTTGGTCGGCTGATTTTTTAACTTGTGAGAGATCTTTTAGGTTCGAGGAATTTATGTGTGCGGAATTATAGTCTGCGAGAGAGATTTTTAGTTTGGAAGATTTTTAGACTGCGAAAAAGATTTTAGGTTTGCAGGATTTTTAGACTGCAACGGATGTTATGTTTTGTAGGATATTAATTTTGCGGAATTTCAGTTTGCCAGACAGCTTTTGTGTGTGATTTTTGTCATTGAGATTAGTTTTAAGTTTGCGTGTTTATGGTCTGCAGTCGCTTAGAAAAATTTTATTTCTGTAGGATATTTAGTTACCGAGAAAGATATTTGGGCAGACGATTTAAATTGTGTGGTATTTTGGTTTTTTAGGGTTTCATTTTGAGCGAATTTAAGCTTGCAAGATTTAAATTGTGCGTTAAATTTTATTCCCCTGATAGAGATTTTAAATTGGAGGTTTTTATGTATTTTGAGAATTTTTCAACTTTATGTAAATATTTTGATTTCAAGATTTTAAAATTTTGCATTTTTTTTATTAGGTTGTTCGAGACTTTGTGAATTTTCGTGGATGGATATTTAAAGATTTTTAGGTAAGGCATTTTTTAAACGTTGATAACTTTGGTATTTTTGATTTTTGAAACTTTGTGTTGCTGGGTATTTGAGATTTTACATTTGAGAATCTTAGTCTGCGGAGTTTTTATCAAGTGTAAATTTTAGTTTACTCTGAAATATAATATACGAGTGTTTGCGGATTTTATAATTTTTCATCTTTGTACAGCGAAATTAAAATGTGAGATTAAATCTATGCATATGAAATTTTAAATCTTTGCATCTGAGGCTATACATCTTTTAGTTTCACATTTTAAATCTTTATGTGATTGAGATTATAAAATCATTTAAGATTTTCAGTTTTTGCATTCTATATTTTAAATTTTTGCATTCTATATTTTAAATTTTTGCTTTCAGCATTTTAAATCTCATTGTTTTTTTTAATATAGATTCCAGATTTTTAAAAAATTGTATTATACACCCGGTACTGTTTTTACACGGGGGATACGTTCCTGAAAAACACGTGTGAAAAAAGTAATGGGGGAATTCTGTGGCATTATACACCCGGTACTGTTTTTACACGATTTTGAAATAACCCGGTTTCAAAATAAAATTTCATATTCTTTTTACGCGAGAAATTTTGAAATAACACGGTTTTTTAACCAAATTCAAATATATTTTTTGCTTATTTTGGAAATTTTTCAAATTTTTCATACCTTTATTTATGTATTAATGATAATTTGATAATGCTGTATGTATTTTTCGGTAGCCCTTATATAATGTTCCAGAATCAATTACTTTTTATACACAAATTTTTTTTTACACGTGTTTTTCAGGAACGTATCCCCCGTGTAAAAACAGTACAGGGTGTATGAGGGCAACCGAAAAATACATACAGTATTATCAAAGTATAATTAATACATAAAATTATAAAGGTATTAAAAATTTGAAAAATTTCCAAAATAAGCAAAAAATATTTGTGAAATTTGTTAAAAATCCGTGTTATTTCAAAATTTCTCGCGTAAAAAGAGTACGAAATTTTATTTTGAAACCGTGTTATTTCAAAATCGTGTAAAAAAAAACCGTGTAAAAACAGTACCGGGTGTACTAGTACTTGAGATTTTAAAGCTTTCATTCAACATTATCAGTGTTTTGATATCTAAATTTCTGTATTTGTGATTTTAAATCTTTCCATTTAGAATTTTAAATTTTTGAGGTTAGAATTTAAAATCTTTTCATTTTAAATTTAAAATTTTTGAAATTTCGAATTTTAAATCTTTGCCTTTGGGATTTTAAATCTTTGCATTTAAAATCTTTTCATTCGATATTTGTAAACTTTCTACTTGCCATTTTCAATGTTTACCTTTGGAATTTAACATTTTCCCATTAAGAAATTGCAAATAAATGTTCGCTTTTAACCATTTTCAGAAATATTTAAACGTCATTCTCCATTTAATCGTATATTTCTGTATTTGCAGTTCGGATAATCGGTCGTCGCCGAAGGAGGGAGAAGAGTCGGGGACGGAGGAGCGTTTTCTTGAGCCCTAAAAAAAAAGAACGCGCGTACATTGTATACATTGTAATAAGAAGCGGCGTCGCTCTCTCTCCCTCTCCGTCTCTCTGTCTCTCCTCCTACCGTATATATCTATATCCATGGAGGGTGTGGTGTGTATTATGCACGAAGTGTTGCGCCGCCAGCCAAACGCCCACCGCGCATGCGCCGAGTTGAAGATGAAAGATCCGTTTGACGTCAGCATCCGCGTCGCAGCCACCGCTCATCCGTCGCTGGCTCGTTATTCGCGTGCAGGAAGAGGAAGTGTGAGAGAGCGAGTGAGTCTGCGCCTGCGTGCGGACGATGAGCCGTCTTCCGCCGCCGTCGTCACGAAATGCCCGCTCGCCGCACGTGTCGCGTCATCTCCCGCGGAACTTTCTACGGTGCTCCGGAAATGACTACTCAAATGGATATAAATAAAAATCAATTATAATCAATATTAAATTTCTTAAAGATTTAAAAAAAATCTCTGTGTGTACCCTAATCTTCCGCCGTGACTTTGTTTTGACGCGCGGCAAAAAAAAAAATATATATATATAAACGAAAAAAATGACGCGAGGATCCAAAGTGACGCTGGAGTTTTACTACCGTTACGTCTCGCTACGTTACGCCATCTTATCGGCGTTTGTGGGTGAGTTCAACATTCTTCTTTTCTTATAAAAATTTAACGAGAGAAAAAAAAAATAATTAAATAAAGTGACGTCATAGTTTCGCGCCTTAATTCGCGCGCTCGGAAAAAAAAATAATTCGATTTGTCGTCGGCGGAAAAAGCTGGTTTTTTCTTTTTTTTTTTTTTTTGGTGTTATTGTTGTTGTTTTACTCTAATGACGTAAATAAATACGCAACGTACGAGCTTACGTCGTTTAGAGTATCGGTAAAAGTTTACGCGTGACGTCGGAGTTTTATAAGAATTTAATGTCGTCTGTTTACGTTGAATGCGAGGCGAGGAAACGACATTTGTTTCATTAAATTGGGGGAAAACACGTTAGAAAAAAAAAAAACATAGTTTAAAAGACACTGTTAGAAAAATGGTTTCCAAAAGTGGTTAAAATTGACGTTGCTTATTAGGAATTGTAAGTGAGGCGGTGATAATTTAGTGTTTGTTGAGATAAAAGTACACTGTAATTAAAGTGGATGTAATCGTGGGAAAATGTTGAAGATGGAGACGAGTGGACAGAATATTAGGAGCGTTTTGTCGTTAATTTCAATGAGAATAGGTTTTTAATGTTTTGACTTTTATTGTTATTATTTTTTTTAGAAGTGTTTTTCCGACTTTTTTTTTTTTTTGGTTTTCGTAAATTCGTAGATATGATTTGCGCGGGATTATCCGCTTTCGGACCTTTCTTTTTAAATATGTGTTCGAACTTTCAGTTGGCAGGTAAAAGATTGAAAAAAGATGAAGGGTTTCCTATTGGAAAGCGTGTAAATATGACGGATTATTTTTCTATGAAAAGAATTCAAAACAAACCGAATGCCGAATAGGAGGCCTTGTAAATGTCAAAGATGCGTTCTAAAATTCAAAACCAGGAAAACAGTTTTTCATTTCGAATATAGGCTACTGTATTCACTTTGAATATTACTTTTTTCTTATTTTAAGTTTCAGATCGAGAAAAACAGAGTTTCTTTTTGAATTTTATTATTATATATATTTTTTTGCTTAAGATTCAAATCGAAAAAGAAAAAAAAAATGTTTTTGCTTTGAATCTTTTTTTAGTAATATACAGTATTTATATTATCTAAGATTCAAAACGAAAAAACCCGGGTTTAATAATTTTGAGTCTTTTTATTATTTTTTTTTAACTTAAGATTTAAATCGATTAAATCAAGTTTTCGTTTTAAACTTTTTTTTAAAAATTATTATTATTATCTAGGATTCAAAACGAGGAAAACAGAGTTTCATTTTGAATTTTTTTTGTTTATTTTATTTTTATTGCATTTTAAGATTTAAATCATGAAAAAATGTTTTCTATTTGAATCGTTTTTATTTTTAAATCGAGGATAGCAGGTCCTCGCTTTGAATATTTTCACATTGAATCTTGTCTATTTATCATAAGATTTAAATCGAAAGGAGAAAAAGAAACAAGTTTTCGCTTTGAATTATTTTAAAATTATTACAGTATTTAAGATTCAAATCGATTAAAACAGGGTTTCAAATTTGAATCTTTTAATTTTTGATGTCGTAAGATTTAAATCGAGAAGAGTTTTTTTGCTTCCAATCTTTTTTTTTTTAATCTAAGATTCAAATCACTAGACGACAAACAATAATAAAAAAAAAATCAAGAATAACTTGTTCTAGCTTTGAATTGTTTTTTTTTATTATTATTAGGCCTATCTAAGATTTAAAGCGAGATCTTTGTACTGTATACTTAAAAATGAATGATGTTATCCGACATAGAAGAGTGACCACTATCTCTCTTTCTTTACAATGGTAGTATACAATGTGAATGGCTGGGTTCCAAAGCCGTCCGAGTCCACCAATCACACAATGTACTTAGCCGACTTAGGAGCTGAACGCTTCGGATTAAATTTGCCTCCCTCATCCGTTTCTATGGCAATTTTTATCAAATGAGATTAAAATTTTTTCCTTCATTTCATTTTAATACCAAAATTGAATTTTTCAATTGGAAGAAAAATCGAAAAAAGAAAATGTTTTAAGGAAAACGACAAGATTATTTTTTTTAAAGAAAAACAGAGAAATTTTTTTTTAAGAACGTAATTTTTTTTTTTAATTGATAACAAAAGTTAAAATAACTATTATTAAAATTCGAATAAAAATGTCCTTCATATTTTAATTGTTCGTCTGGTTTCGTGCGTTAGTTTTGCTGATGCGGGCGATTAGTATGGTTAATTATTATTATTCGGTAAGCCTATATGTTTGGCAGACGGCGCTAACGTTGGTGACGTAATTCAATTATTGCCACGTTTTAGTTTGAGCTAATAATTATTAACGTTTTAATTGCGTTTTTACGCTCATTTGCCAGACGTAAAATGAGCGCCATACAAAAAGTTGCATTAACGCAAAAGCTCATCAAAAAGTTTGACGCAAAAATTAGACAAATTTTGTGGTTAAAACAATCAACTATTACGAGGAATTATTATTGTCAGCGGAATTCATACTTCACGTTGTATTTACGGTGTAATTAAAGCTCGTTTAAGACGAAAAGGTCGAATTTGGTCGGAATCGGACATTTGAACGATGCATTTTTGGTCTTATTCGAAAATAAATTAACAAAATATAAAATATAAATAAAAAAGAATTTCGTCTTATGCGTAATTCCCTTGTTATTAAAGTAATATTGTTTTTATTTATTTAGTTTTTTTTTTGTAGTAATTTTATTCATTGAATTTGAACGTTATCCCGTAGTAGACTGCGTTTCATTTAGCGTGTTATTACTTTTGCTTACGGTATTTTTTTTTTTTTTTTGTTGATATTATTTCGTTTTCCGGTATTTCTGTTTCATTCATGAATTATTAGAATATGGAATTTATGTTTAAGACGAAATGCTAAATTTTTAGTTAAGGATGAAGTATGCAATTGATGTTTAATACAGAATGTAGAATGTTTTCTTAAGACGACATACCGAATTTTGCTTTAATTTTAAGTTAAAAAAGGGAATTTTTCCTTAAAATATGAAGACGGAATTAAAAATGTATGTTTTAAGACGAAATATTGCATTTATTTTTAAGACGAAAAATAGAATTCAATTTTTAGACGAAATTTAGAATTTTTGCTCAAAACATTTTTTGGGACTTTTGCTTAGCGCCAAATATAGAACTTTTGCTTAAGACGAAATGTCGAATTTGTGCTTAAGAAGAAATATGCAATTGTGGAATGTATGCTTAAGACGAAATGTGGGATGTATGCTTATGACGAAAAATAAAATTCAATTTTTATTCAAAATATGGGATTTTTGCTTTGGACGAAATGAGAAGTTTATAGTAATTTCGAAATACTGTATGGAATTTATTTTTAAGACGAACTCCTGAAGTTTTACTTAGGACGAAATATAAAATTTATTTTTAGAATACGAAGACGGAATATCAAATTTACAGTTATTACGAAACATTTTTTTGTCTTAACCGAAATTTAAATTAACGATTATATTGATCAAAATGAGCTTTTTGAGATCTGGATTTTTTTTTTTTTTTTTTTTTTTTACTTTGTCTAAATTTTGGTTTCTTTTTTCGTTAAAAATTTTTTTTTTCCTCAATTCCAAAACACATCTTTTTTTTGTATTAAACATAAAAAAGGAAAGTTATTCTCGTTAAACAAGAAAACGTAGGGCTACGATAATTTTTATACTTTTTTTTACTGCATTGGCGAACGACCCTCGTCGCTCCTGCGATTATTTTTATTGTCTTCTCTTCTATCTCAAATTACACATCTTTTTCCATAGCCCATTTTCTTAAATAATAAAAAAAATGAGTGATTACTGAGTGAATTGTCCTCGAAACGAGTCAATTATTAAAAAAAAAAAAAAAAAAAAAAAAAAAAAAAGACGAAGACTCGGATGTCGTGTGCTCTGAAATTGTCAGAACCATTAGAACAGTTGAGGCCCTAAAGAGCAATGGGCCATCAAGTGTCTTCTTCCCACCCCATCCCTATGGTGGGAGACGGGGGACGTTCATAAAAGTGGTTCATTATTTCCGCATGATATTTTTCATGTCAACACTCTCTCACTCTCTCTCCCGCGTTCTATCGGAGAACGTGCCGCAGCAGCGCCGTCTAGCGATGCGGTATAAAAGGCCGCCGCGTGATTGATGGCGGTTTCAATTAGACTGCCTAGGACGCGTACATTACCATATGCAGAACCGGATCACCCGTCGCTTTCCAGGGCCTTAACCCAGGCCCGCTGTTTAAAAAGACCCTAAATTTCACATTTTCTCGCAAAAAAATAGCAAATTTGGCACTTTTTTTTGGGTTTTAAGTAAGGAAAACTCGCGCAAAGGATGTTTTAGATGTTAAATAATCGCGTAAATAAAATTTTAAGAGAGAAAAACTTGCCCAAAGGAAGTTTTAAATACTCGCGTAAATGAAGTTTTAAGAGAGAAAAACTCGCGCAGAGGAAGGTTTAAATATTAAATACTTGCATAAATGAAATTTTAAGAGAGAAAAACCCGCTCAATGGAAGTTTTAGATTTTAAATATTCGCGTAAATGAAATTTTAAGAGAGAAAAACTCGCTTAAAAAAAGTTTTAGATTTTAAATTCTCGCGTAAATGAAGTTTTAAGTAAAGAAAATTTGCGAAAACGAAATTTTTGGCAACAAATTCTCGCGCAAACGGAGTTATAGGAAGTTAAAATTTGATCTATTATAGTTTTAGCGAATAAACACTCGCGTAAATGGAGTTTTAAGAAGTAAACACTTTCGAAAATAAAGTTTCAGATGTTAAATATTTGCGTAAATGGAGTTTTAAGTAAGGAAAATTTGCGAAAACGAAGTTTTTATCAATAAATTTTCGCGCAAACGGAGTTTCAGGAATTCAGAATTTGCGCTATGAGAGTTTTAACGCATAAACACTCGCGTAAATAGAGTTTTAAGAAGTAAACACTTTGGAAAATGAAGTTTTAGATGTTAAATTTTCGCGTAAATGGAGTTTAAATTAAGAAAAATTCTCGAAAACGAAGTTTTTATCAATAAATTTTCGCGCAAATGGAGTTACAGGAATTCAGAAATTGCGTTATAAGTATTTCAGCGCCTAAACATTCGCGCAAATGGAGTTTTCTGAAGTTCACACTTTGAACTTTTCAACCTCTCCTCAGTTTTCCTGTTCCCAATTGAGGGGGCTCCCACGAATAACTTTTTTTCTCAGCCCCACCGAGCAGCCGGGCTCTGATCACATAATTCCGCTGGAGGGGGCGGGCTTTCTTTCTCCATTAATAACTCTGACGTCATCGATCTTCACTTCGGCGGAGAGAGGGCGCCGCTGTCGCTGAATGTTTGAGAAAAGGAAAATAATAATTTCGCACTCAATTATTTCGCACTTCATCTAAAAAAGATGGATAATGAGATCGAAAAGAGTGAAGGAAAGAGAGAGAGAGAGAGAGATTGCAGTGGGATTGGGTGGGGTTTAATTAGCTGCCATCATTCTCCTTTACGCGCCATTTTGTTCGGTCGGCGATGGCCGCCATCAAATTCTATTGTGAGGAGTCTATGGCGATGGACACGAGGAGCGGCGCGCTCCATTTGACTTGGAGTGGAAACGGGAGACTCATCTCTACAGTCCAGGGGGTGGGAGTGATAGGGAGTGGTGGGAGTGATGGGAGTGGGCGCGGAGAAATTCCAATAATGAGAAAAAAAAAGAGATGAGCCGACGAAAAGCCCTCCTCTCGCTCTCTCTATCTCTCTCTCGAAATGAGAGAAAAAGAAAAGGAAAAAAATTTCTTTCCAATTTTTAGTTGTAAACGAGAAATGAGAGAGGAAGAGAAAGAGAGTGAAAGAGCGGAAAAAGAATGAAATTGGAAATCGAATTATGAGTGTTGTCTGAAAGCAGACAAATTATTTACCCAAACTGACTTTTAATACCACTCTCTATCTCTCTCTCTCTCTCTCTCTCTCTCTCTCTCTCTCTCTCTCTCTCTCTCTCTCTCTCTCTCTTTTGGCCAGCGCGATGGCAATTGGCGCTGAGAGCAAAATGGAAAGAGAGAGAGGGAGTGACCAAGAATGAGTAGAAGCCGCTTTTGACGGAGAGAATGAGTGATTTAGAGAGAGAAAAAAATTGAGCGAAAGAGTGATTAAATGTGGGTTGAACTGTACTGAGAGTTGGAACAAAAGAGTGATTAAGATTGGGTGAAAGCGCTGCGAGTTTTTTTTTGACGTAGCGAAAGAGAGTGATTGAGAAAAAAATGGAAGCGAAGAGTGGTTGAAGTAACTTGTGTCCTTAAAGCTACGAAGCTTTTAAAACGCAAATAAACAAGTCAAATTTTAATGATAATGAAATAATTTTTTAATATTTACATACAACAACATCTCCGATTTAATAATAAAAAAACAATTTTTAGAAAGTGACCTCTATAACTGAGTCGGCACGTAATAATGCGCTCAAGGAAATTTGCATTAATCCTATGGTAGATGCCGGCACGTGCCGAGATGCAGTCGGCAGGTGCAGGCTGGAAGTCCGCAAAAGCTTTAGCTGTCAAAGTGAGCGCCTGAGCACGTTTACGCGTGCCAACTCAGTTGTAGAGGTCATATTCTAAACATTATTTTTTATCATTAAATCGGAGATGTTGTTGTATGTAAATAGTAAAAAATTAATTAATTGTCATTAAAATTTGACTTCATTTTTTAAAAGCTTCGTAGTTTTAAGGACACGCGTTATTTAGGAGTTCGGATAGTCTGGGTGCACTTTAGCTACGATATCCTTGCTGAAATGGACACCAATTTTCCGAACAGCAATATAGGGGGTTTAGAATGATTGAAGCGCTGAGTGATCAAGAAATTAGAGAGTTATAGAGTGGTTAAGGATGAGTGAAACAGTGATCGAAAAAAGTTTGAGCGAAATAGTGGTTTTATTAGAGCGTTTGGATAGTTAGTGTGCGCTTTAGCTACAAATATCGTGGCTAATGTGGACACAAACTTTCCGAACAGTCTCGTATAATAAGCGAGAAATGAGCCGAAAGAGTGATTAAACCGCTGCGATTGTTTTTGACGTAAGAAAACGATAATGATTGCGGAAAAAAAGTAGGGGAAGGAGCGATGGTTGAACCATTGAAAGATTGAGAAACTTGCGAGTAAAAGAGTGGTTAAGAACTGGCGACGAAGAGAATGAATGCGATTGTTCGGTTAGTTTGAGAATTATTGCACACTAACTTTCCTAACACTTTGCATGAAAAGAAGAAAGAGTGATTAAGAATGGTTGAACTAATGAGAGATGGAGAATTAAGTGAGGAAAAGTGTGATTAAAATTGACTGCGGAATGAAAAAAATAGGGAGAACAAAAGAGTGATTAAGAAGTATTGAGAGAGTGTTTTTGAAATAAAGCGCGAAACGGTGATGAAAAGAGAAAGAATGCGTTTAAAAGAGAGATGGAAATTGCGTAAGAAATAGCTGAGTGTTTGAATGAGTGTTTGATAGATAGACTCAAAAATAAATAACAAAATTAGGGATTAGGAATGATTGAGCGGAAGAGAGGTACGCGCGTGTGAGAGAGATATAAAGAGTGAAAGAAATGCAGAAATAGGACATAAGTTAGAATGAAAGAGTGAGGAAAAGAATGATCGACTTTTAGTGAGTGATTAAAATAGCAAAAGGAAGCGCGATGTATTTAAAGACTAAAGAATGTGAATTAATAGAAGCGAGGTGTCGCTAAGAGCTGAAGGAGTGTTTCAGAGTGACTGAAAATGACGAAAGAGTGGATACGAGACTGATAGATAATTATAGAACGAAAGTGTGGGCGTGCTAATAAAAATAAGATGGAAAAACTGCGAAAGAGTGATAAAAATACAAAAGTGTTAGGATAGTCGGTGTTCACTTTATCTACAAATATAACTGCTGAAAGGCATATTTACTTTCCAAACACCCTCGAACAATTACCAAAAAAAATGAAAATAACGGTGACTAAAAATGGTGTCACCACTGACAGATTGAGAATTAATAGCGTAAAAGAGTGATTACGAGTGGGTAAACTGCTGCGAGTGTTTGACGAATAGATTAGAGCGAAAGAGTGGTTGACATACAAAAGTGTTCGGATAGTCAATATGCACTTTACCTACAAATATCACAATTGAAGTGCACACTAGTTTTCTGAACGCTCAGAATAACTTGGACAAGAATGATTGAACTAATGAGAAATTGAGAAATAAGAGTGTCCGAGTGAAGGAGAGAGTGATAGATAGTTTTGAGCTTAAAGAGTGACATTGTTAGTGAGCGGGATATGCTTTAGGGAGCGAAAGAGTGTTGTGACAGTGACAGAGGTTAAGCGAGTGGAGTTCTGGAGCGCGAGAACGAGATTGGTTTAGAAGGTTGACTTGAAGTGAGTGGGAGTGGTGGGAGTGGGAGTGATGGGTAGGAGAGGAGTGGGAGTGATGGGTAGGAGTGGGAGAGGGAGAGATAAAGAGTTAAATGTGGTTTGCAGACGATGAATTGGATTGCTGAATCTCATGGTGCTGCCGTATGTGTAGGCCTATGCGTATGCCTATGCGTGTTCGTACGGGTATTGTTGTCTAATTTCGTCATTCCATTCTCCGACTAACTCGTTCAACACTCATTTCTCTCTCTCTCTCTCTCTCTCTCTCTCTCTCTCACTCGCTCGTCTGCCATTTTTTTTCTCGTTGTCGTCGTCTTTCTTATAAAAAGAAAAAAGAATGGAAGATGAAGGAGATGGATGGACAGACACATGCTTAACTCCTTATTTTATTTATAAAAAAAGAAGAGATAGGGGTTCATTCTCTTTCTTACACACCCATTGATCTAGATTTAGTTAATCATTGTTACGGACATCGTTTCGAATGACTAATCGATGTCGTGTTTATTAATAAGAAATGAAAGAAGAAGTTTGGAAAGAAAATTGCCATCTCCGACATTAAAAATGGGAAAACTTTTATTTACTTTCTCAAAATAATTTCCTGATTTTTCATTAAAAAGTTTCTTGATTTTTTCTTTAAAAGTTCTTAATTTTTTTTAAGGTTTCTTAAATTTCCTAAAAAATATTTCTTAAATTTTCTAAAAGTATTTCTTAAATTTTCTAAAAACATTTCTTAAATTTCTTTAAAACATTTCTTAACTTTCATAAAAGCATTTCTTAAATTTCCTAAAAACATTTCTTAAATTTCCTAAAAACATTTCTTAAATTTCCTAAACTAAATTTCTTAAATTTCCTAAAAATATTTTCTAAATTTCCTGAAAACATTTCTTAAATTTCCTAAAAATATTTTTTAAATTTCCTAACAACATTAATTTATTAAATTTCCTAAAAATATTTTTTAAATTTCCTAAAAATATTTTTTAAATTTCCTAAAAATATTTTTTAAATTTCCTAACAACATTAATTTTTTTAATTTCCTAACAACATTAATTTATTAAATTTCCTAAAAAAATCATTTCTTAAATTTTCAAAAAAAACATTTCTTAAATTTCCGAAAAACATTTCTTAAATTTCCTAAAAACATTTCTTAAATTTCCTAAAAAACATTTCTTAAATTTCCTAAAAAACATTTCTTAAATTTCCCAAAAAATATTTCTTAAATTTCCTAAAAAAACATTTTTTATAATTTTCGAAAAAACATTTCTTAAATTTCCTAAAAAACATTTTTAAATTTTCCTAAAAAACATTTATTACATTTCCTAAAAAAAACTTTCCTAAATTTCCTAAAAAGTTAAAACAATCTTAATTTTCGTAAATAAATAAACAAGCCCTGCAGTATAGATGGCGTTTTCCAGAAGCATCCAATTAGACAAATTCTCCTCAAAATAATTATTTTATTCGAATTATAAATAATGACGTCATAATTGCGCGTGAGATTAGCATTTGATTAGCTGCCGCGTTTACACTTTTTTTTGATTACTCATTTTAATTGATTTGAAATGAGCCATTTTCACTTTCATTTTGTCATCGCTTTGGCTTTCCACGTTAGTTACCACTTTTAATCCTTAATATCCATGTACATGTAGTTGATTCGGATAAACTTAAAGATTGAAAAGCTCGAGTGAACGAGAGAGAGATATTGATTTTACACGCATTATTCGTAAATGCGAGATTTCTTTTCGTTAAATAGGTCATTTTTTAACTCGATTTAAGAGCAATGAGATGTTTTTTTGCGAACATTTCGGAATAGCTTTCTCTCTTTCACTCCCACTCCCTCTCTCCTATCTTCTTTCCCCACTCTCAATCTTTTATTTTTTTTTCCTTTTCTTCTTTTCTTGTAAATTTTTTTTTCTCGACTTCCGGCTGACTTAAAACTGTAAGAATTGGTATGTAGAGCGATGTTAAGAGCTACGAAACGAGTTTTAAAAGTTGATTTCCGGTTGGAAAGTAATTAATGTAGAAGCTGCGTTTTTCAGTGGAAACAGCGGAAATGCTCACCACTCACTCTCAGACTTTCTCCATTATCTTTCACTGCGAATAATAGTAATATCGGATTGTAAAAATTTCACTGTAACGAAATTCTAAAAGGGTAAAAAATCGTGTTTACCATTGTGGATTCTACGCTTTACCGCAATTTCTATTCGATCGGATATTAAAATTTTGATGATTTCCTCATGTTGCCAGCGCCACTCGCGGTGGAAAGTGGAAGCCTTGTCCTGAGGATTGAAGGGAATAGGCCGACATTTCCGTGATAATATCTTCATTTATCTTTTTTTTTTATTTTTTTAAAAAAAACTTCTTTGGTAGTCTGAAAGAAAAAAGCAAACAATACGGTGGTTAATCTAATAATGGTCACCCATCCAAAAGTGGACACTCATTAATCTAAATTTGAGTCACAAATCTTGAATTCGCTGGCAACTAAGCGAACGAAAAAGCCATTACGCTAAGTAAAGTACAACTCGGTTATATCTTCGTGAGTGTTAAAAATACTTCGTTATAGCGTCAATAAAAACGTTTACCTCGGCTATTGCGACAATCTATTTTTTTTGCCATCATACATTTTTTCTATCTATCATTGACAGATGAAATACATGTGAATACTAATGGTGAGTTTAAGTATTTGCTTTAGTGCAGTATTAGAAAAAAAAATGCTCGTGCGGAACTCATTTTTCAAAAATACAGGCTTTTCTATAGGAAATCGTGGATCGTTTTGAATCGATTTACTATGAATTTTTCAACTTTCAATATTTTCGTTTTGAATCTTTTTGTTTTGACCCCTTTTACTATTAATCTTTTCGCAATGAACCTTTTTTTGCTTTGAATATTTTCACTATGCACTTTTCCAATTTCAATGCATTTGCTTTGAATGTTTACATTTCGAATTTTTTCACTGTGAAATATTCAATATTTTGGTCATGAATTCACTTCCGGTAGTGAAACCATGGTTATAATACTGTATGACAAATGAACGATTTGCGCAAATGGATGATAGTAAAGTTAAGCATTTGCTTAAGTGCTGCACTCATCAACTAAACATTTTTGAAGACTAAACCATTAAACTTATTTTTAATTTTCTTTAATTAACTTGCTTCGTGGCTTTCCATGAAAAAGTAAGGCCGAAGTCGGCCCTACTTTTTGAGCTGTTCAAAGTTTGCACTCGAACACGTCGTAAAACTGATTTTTGCATACATTTATTAAAATTTCTTTAATTAACTTGCTTCGTACTTATCATACATTTATTTTCAAATTTCTCATCACTTTTTTTTTTAAATTGAAAAACATGGCTACTTTGAAATAGGGCTCTTCATATAGTGAGGTGACTTATTATTTTTTAAAGAGTTTAGCATTTGATTTTTATTGGGGGGAAAACCTGTTTCACAATAAAAAATTGAAATTTTATTGTAATATTATTCTCATAATATTAAAGTGAACACGTGACCGTAAAAGTCGACAAAGTAAGTGTCAAATTCATTTTTTTTAAAAAAAAATAGAATGGAATTGATGGAATATTTATGTAAAGCTTTTGTTTATCTCTTCGACGCTTATTTGCGTTGCGAAGAATTAGTTGTTGTTATTCCTTATACACGTGCAGTAGGCCTACTAGTCAGCAGTGATGAATGGCGGCCGGCTATTGTTATTATTTTTTTATGGATGATTGACCATCTCTGGGCTGCCAGCTCTCTCCTCCATAAATAGACCAACGGAGTGACGTTTTGACTCCACCTCCCTCTTAGCCTCCTTTTTCATCTTCGGAACGGAATAAGAATTGGCCGCCGCCGCTGCTTAAAAAGCCGCCGCGCGATTTATGATTCAAAATCCCTTCCGCAAAGATTTATGGAAATTTTCAAAAATGGCATAACATATGTTTCTTTTTTGTTGTTGTTGAGCGGTGGCTGAGTATGGAACGGCGGCCATCACTACCATTAGGCTTATTTATGTGGCCTTTGAAATACGAGCTATTACGGTTATTAATACTACTTTTTCAACGAGCAGCCATTTTTTTTTCTCCTTTCAACACGCATGCGTACGTTGTAATATTTTATATAAACGCGAAAAGTATTTTCTCTCGCGAAAATTATTATGCAGCTTTTTCTCGTCAGTCACGGATGGTTCGTGCGCCGGGGCCCCGGGAGAGCACTATCCGCGGGCCCCCTATACTCGATTATTTATTTATTTAGATTTTTGTAACCTAAGTGCTAGATCGATATCCGAGTAAAAGGTTAAGTAAATTGGGCGCATGCGCGAGATATTTATTGGTAGATGCTTTCTTGTTTGGTAGCCACGATGAAGATTTAGTGAGTTGAGATCGGTTGAGATCGGAAGGAGAGGGTTTTTTGGGTTTTTTTGTTTAAACCTGGCTTCAGCTAAAGCTCGTTTTGGTTTAATCTCGTTTCACTTAAATCGTTTATTTAAGTCTAAGGATTAAATATTGCTTTAGTCAAATCTTTTTTCAGTTAAATCTTTTTTCAGTTAAATCTTTTCTCAGTTAAATCTTTTTTCAGTTAAATCTTTTTTCAGTTAAATCTTTTCTCAGTTAAATCTTTTCTCAGTTAAATCTT
>JAQGAY010000458.1:0-27121 GCA_034698085.1 Polydesmus angustus | reverse complement strand
GATGAGGATGACGAGGAAGATGAAGAGGAAACTGAAGAAGAAATTGACTTAGACCTCGAAAATGAGGTTTTTAAATTAAATATTTTTAAAAAGTGTGATTAAAACTTTAAAATTTCTAACTTACCAGCCAGGTTCCGAAAGTGGCTGCACAGCTGTGGTAGCTGTTGTAAAAGGAACGGAACTTTACGTTGCTAATGCGGGAGACTCTCGTTGCGTTGTTTGCCGCAACGGAAAAGCCATCGATATGTCAGTTGATCATAAACCTGAAGAAGAAATTGAGATGAAAAGGATCGTTAATGCCGGTGGAAGGGTGACGTCTGACGGCCGTGTTAATGGCGGGCTCAATTTATCAAGAGCTATAGGTTAGGTTTTTTTAAAAAAAACTTAAAATTACTTTCTTATTAAAAATAAAATTTTAAAATTGATATAGGTGATCATACGTATAAACAGAATAAAAGCCTCTCGCTGAGAGAGCAAATGATCACTTCTCTACCCGATATAAGAACTCTGACTCTGGATCCAAAAGAAGACGAGTTTATGGTGTTGGCATGTGATGGAATATGGTTAGTATTTTTTAGTAAGTATTTGTGAGCTTCTTTTTCTCATTTTTTACTCTCAAATTGTAGGAATTATATGAAAAGCCAAGAAGTGATAGATTTTGTTAAAGAAAGATTAGACAAGCATTCTTTATCAACCATTTGTGAAGAGGTAAAATACAGTACCTACAATACACATTTTTTTTTAAAAGAAATTTTTTCATAATTATGTGCGAATGTAATTTTAGTTATTTGATCTTTGCCTGGCTCCTAACACGCACGGTGATGGAACGGGTTGTGATAATATGACGGCTATAGTTGTGAGATTCCATTCAAGTTTAGGAGAATTGAGAGCAGAAGTTGGAAATGCCAAAAGAAAATTGGAAAATGGAGATTTAATAGAACAGAGCGATAGTAAAAGAGTTAAAACGAATAACGAAGAAGCGAATTAAAGGTGTATCTTAAAAAAAGACATCACCTACATTTATAATTTTAATAAATACACTTATAATGGAACTGATATTGTTATAAAAAAAAGTTTGTGACCAATTTGGAAGAAATATTTGAATATGGAAACTTTTTGTTATTGTAAGAAATGTATGATAACGTGCGTAGTTTATTCATAACTTCATTGCTTTTCAAAGCTCATTTCCAAATAACTTTCCATCAGAAATTAAGTTTCGATAACATTTAACGTTTTCATCGAATTTTCGAATATTACTCGAAATTAAACTAATTCGATTTTTTTTAAAGAAAACTAAAGACGGACACTTATTTTTAAGGTGATTTCTATAAGCAACATTCAAATTTATATTTAATTTGTTGAAAATAAATGCCCCTTTTTGATTGTTACCATTTCTAACAAAGGGAATTTATGTTACGTGTACTTTGTTGGTTTCCAAATTATTGTTCAACTTAAACGACAAAAAAATATTTTGTTATGGAACTAATATTAAATTTATTAACAATTTAATTTGTTTCGTTTTTTTACCACAAACTTTCAAAAGCGTTATGAATCGCATTTTTAATGCACCGGTATGATGTAGTTTTTAAAGCTAATGTTATTTATTTGCCAATTTTTTTTCTGTCAATGGTAAGATATTCTAAGCAGAATTTTTGTATATTTGTACTATCAGAAAATACAAAAGAATTTGATTTAGAAAAGTAAAACATATATTGAATCGTATTCCAAAGTGAAACGATTGCGGACACCACACATTTTTAAAAATAAAAATGGCAACATTTCATCCATAATTAACAAGGTACAGTATTCATGCACCTAGTAATTATTAAACTTTATAACATTTACATCAATACAATTACATGTATGCAATTTAATAAATTACAAACAAATAGTTTTAAATATTATGTAAAGATCGCAACAAAAATTAATACCAATTTTATAGGAATTTCCTAAATTTGATAAAAAAAATTTTTTCAATATGTACGTACCTTTTGATTGTGCGTTGCTTTATATTTTTTAAGTGATAATCGAATTACACTAATTTACATTTGTACAGTGTAAATAATAATCATGGATTTTTACAATGGCATCACGTTTTTTGTCAAGTTCTGGCAAGATACACATCTAAAAATGACTCGGCGTTGACTCCATCGGGATCGTCTTTAATAAATAAAGAAGAATTATAATCGTAACTCAATTTACAGTAACACATGTTTGGAGACGCAATGGAATACGGTAATTTAAATATTTTAAACTCGAAACAAAAAAATTTGAACTTTACTTTTTAATGCAATGTGGTCTTCTCAACTTTAGATTTAATTGACGAATTTAAGTTATGAAAAGAAATTTGGAAATGTAATAATTATTCATCGTCTAATTAGATTTTACATAAATAATAATAAATTTTACATATTTTTGACTCGTACAATACAATGAAGTATTAAAATCAAATTAAGGACGACTTACTGTTAACTGTATTCATGTATCGCTTTCTAGCGGCTTCTAAATCAGCTAATCGATTCATTTCGCTGTTACTCCTTTGATGACCAGACTAAAAAAAATATTATAGTTAAAATATTTACTCTTCCGTTAATACTTAACATTATTAATTTATTACATTTAAGTGATTCTCGGTTGTATCATTTAATTGATTGTGTGGACGCCATTGGTTGGCGGGGGCAGAATCATAATTATCAACACCTAATTTCAAATCGTTATAAATCTATTAATTTATATATCTAAATATAATAAAATTCCTTACCTAGAAATAAACTATCTCCTTGTAAAGGAGCAAATCCATCTAAAGATCGCATTGATAAAGCAGCTGGTGGTAATTTTTGCATTCCATTCACTTTCGGCATAATTCTCCGCTCAGTATGTGCTAAAAAAAAAATACTGACAGCTTATGGCAAACTCGTAAACCCAAAAGATTATTCTATACCTTCATGTTCGTTTTGAGTTTGCCTTAATGGACGTGTTGTTGGACGATAAATTAATTCATCTGGTAAATCTTTCCTTTCAATTTCTTTCTGTAAACCACGAGCATGATCGCTTGATGAATTACTATTTTGATTTTCGTGAAAGTCCTCAGCTTTTCGACGATTATCATAAGAGTCATAATTGCTATCCTAAAGTTTCATTAAAGACCATTCAAATAGACTATAAATCGTATTCACTTAATGGCTAATACCATTAATTTTTTCATTTGCTCTTGAATTTGAAGTTGCTCCTTTTCAAGCTGCTGTCTCATCGATGTCAGCTGACTTAATATATGACTTTTCGAACCACCTATTTAAATTGTTAAAGAGAATTAAGGATTAAAAATAAAAGCTTAAAATAATTTCAAATAATTTACTCCTTCTAGATTGTCTTTGACTAGACAAGTCGTTCGATTCCTATAATAATTGTTAATTAAGTAATAATTTCTCATTCCAAAATAAATTATTCATCGTATACTTTTGAATCTCGGCGAAATTCAGAATTATTTTTATTCTTGATTGACGGTACAGGTGGAGAACTATCCATGGTTGCAACAGACAAATTATCTTTGTCTTCATTACGTTTGGGTAATTTCTCTTTTTCCTCATAGTTATTTCGACGTTTATCGTCGTTCAGTTCTCTTCGCCTTCTTGCAACGTCTTTACGCTCGTCCTCATGTTTGCGCTGTAATTCTTCGTTTCGTCGTCGTCTCTATTACAAAACGTTATAATTTTTAAAACTATATTGTGATTAATTTGTAAGCAATTGGCGCACATCTTCATCTCTTATTTTATGCTTTTTTTGTTCCTCTTCGAATTCCCGCTGCATCTTGTCTTGCTGTTCTTGAATTCGTTGAGCAAGTTTTTCATCTTCCAATCGCTCTCTTTCTTTTTCTATCTGATCTTTTAATTTTTTGTCTTCAATTTGTCTTTTTAATTCTTCTTTGTATGAATCGTATACTTTTCTCTCATCCTTAAATATATAGAGGAAAATGGTGTTAGGTTAAGTAGAAATAAAGTAATGATTTATTTAAATTACTCGAATTAACGGAGATCTAGCCATCGGTGGAGGTGATCGGTGGCCAACGGTGTAGTTAGGTTCCACATCGATCTGTGGCTTGACTTTTGGCTTTTCCTTCGTAAAATCTTCCACAAGATTTCGACTAGCTGTATTAAAAGTGGATCACGTACATTATAAAAATAATATAAAATTATTAACTTGTTTTTAAGATCATTACTTATAACATTGCCATATCTGTCCTTTCTGGGAGCACCTCCGCCTCCACGACCCCATGGATCATAAATAAGATTTTCTTCTTCTAATTTCTTATTTAATCTAGAAAATAAATGATTAAAATCAAATTTTAACTAAAAAAACCAATATTAAGTGAAATTACCGTTCTTCATCGTCTTTTATTTTTTGTCGTTTCAGTCGATCCTCTTCAACTTGTTGTTGAAGTTCTGATTGATAGTCTGATCGTCTTTCTTCTTCCGATTTCCATCGATCTAATAAATAATAAAGTTTATTATATTAAATACGGTAATTGTTTAATAATGTTGTACTTGAGCTAGATAAACTTTCAGACAACGGAAAACGCCGAGATTCTTGCTCAGTATTATAACTGTAAAGATGAATGTTACTTGCCGAACGCTTCCCAAAATCATTAAAATTATCTCCTACAAAAAACAAAAACAAATTATGAAACACTGCTTAAAAGTAGTAAAACTCGTAAAAAAATAACCTCGTCCGGAATTATTAAAATTTGAGCTTAAACCAAAATTAATTTCTGCCGGGTAGCTATGAGGTCTAGATTTAAAAAATAAAATTATTTTTAGAAATACTGTAATAAATATTTTTTATTAGTAACTTTTTACCTTGAATAAAGTTGATCATTGATGTTGGGAGAGTTAAAGTTTTGAACAGTTTTTAATCCCACATTATTGTAATTCTATAAAATAAATATATTCAATTAACCGATAAATAGTGGTGATTAATCGTAAATAGCTATTATACCACGGCGTTATTCACATTTCCTTCGCTTTTGGATGATTTAAGTAAACCATTATTTAAATAAGAATCACTTGCTACTTGTCTGCATAAAAAATTTAAAATATTTATTAATAAATTCTATTGTTGAATAAATTTCATATAAACCGGTAATCGTATTCTAGTTGACGTTTTTGAGCTAAAAGTCCTTCGTAGTCTAAAGATTTATCCAGGCTTGCATTTGACCGACGTCTTGGTTTTGAATTATGCTATAAAAATGAACTATTAAAACACTTTTCTGAAAATAATATTTATTAAATAATGTACCTCATTGAGATAATTAATATAATCTTTTTTACGCTCCTGCAAAAAAAGCTTTTTTCGCTGTTCATACTCGCCAAGACCTGGAAATCCGTTCTGCGGAGGGTCTAAACTCCTTCCATAAACATCTAACACGTTTCGTCGATTTAATTCAGCAGATAGCATCAGTTTTCTAGTTGTATCGTTACTCTCAATAATTTGGGAACGATTTGAGCATTTTTCGGCAAATGGCGTTTTCTAAACGAAATACAATTAAATAATTAATTGCTAGATATAAAGTCCAAACTGTTAAACGTATACTACAATTACTGTCAAGTTAAATATTCCGCTCCAGCTAATTAGAAAATAAACATCATTCATTGATCATCTCCAAGCAACAGATTGATTATTATCGTTGCACAACAACATTAGTATAAAATTGATAGTGGTCAATACATTTAATTTCACAAATAGCGCTATTACCGACACCGTACGTCAGTCGGAAAAATAAAATAAAAATGACGCAAAAATAAAAATTTGGGACAAATTAGTTCTGGTTTGCAAAATTTCTGCTTAACAATAGAGTAATTCTTTTATTCATGATAAAGAGAATCGCTTTACTACGCCTGTAGGCCCACCCGTATTGACATTTTGCGCATCACTTTTAACTACCGGTACACGAGACTAAATCAATACAGTGTAATATTATTTTTAAAAATGTATATCGCCGTTGTTGTCAAAATATGCATGCATTAAATTTTACCTCATTGTCAACAGTAACTTAATAATTATTATAGACACCGTATGCTAAAGTGCGCATGTATTACTTTTCAATGCAAATAACTAACAACCTATAATAAAAATATATTACTACGTATCTAACCAGCTTAACCTTCTCTACCATAATCAATATTGTTGTATTTTTAAAAGATATTAATAGGACAAAGAATTAATCTTATTCTGAGTACATGTAGTTCAGTTACCGGTAATTACGAGTATATTACAGTAAAGTGTAAAGTAAACTATATTAATTAAAAATAATTCATTGAAAATTTCAATTTAAAAGTAATTTTACTTTTAAAATTATTAAATAAACAATAAATTAGAACAGTTTGGTAAATTATTTTAAATTTTCCTTCCGAAAAATCTAAATAAATTAAAGAATTTAGTTTTAAACTCGGACTTTCATACTGATTGATTAACCCAACATTTTGCAAAACTTTTAAAAATTATTACTTAAAACTATCATTATTATTACAATTAAAACTAAAAGGGTATAGTAAATAAATAAATAAATAAATTTTGCCTGTTCTAAAGATTTCAAAAGTAAACGTAAAAGTAAAGGCGATCGCTTTAGAACATTAAAATAATTATTAAGTACGTAACAGTACCGGTACTTACGATTTTAACGCTTAGTTATTGGAAATCCGATCAGCACGAATGAAAATAAATTGACAAAAATAAAGTTCTAAGAAACGGTGCATGCGCACCAAGACTTTATTTTAAATACTGTACTGTAATTGCATTCCACACAATCTGTGACTAAACTGTCATTTTGCGTGACCCACACTATTTATTAAGATAGAACTCAAAATTAGCAATAATATTGTAATATAGGTGTAACGTTCAGCCGATGTTGTATCCAATGGGAAAGTTCTATATTATATATACAATTGCTTCAGGGTACAGCAGCATAGAAGTGCTCTGGGAAGCAATATTGTTATGGTTACTGTACATGCGGCAATAAAGATTGCAACCGAATGACCGATCGATATAAAAAATAGTTTGTGGGTTTATAAAAAGCAAAGCTACCGTAGGTGAATGAGAGGAGGAAACATTCCCGTTCGACTGACACCATTACCTGTCGACCCACAACGCAATTCTTACCTCAAATACAAAAAAATAAAAAAAAAGTGGGAGAAAACACTGGTAGTCATGACAACAATCAGCGATTATGTTTTATATACAGTAATTAGTTCAGCTTGTCACTTTAGCATAATTAGAGTTCCTACGTCCTATTTAAAGAATGTGTTTCAAAGTGTCACACGCACATTCTGATTGATGGTACGGGGGGACTGCAATTTTGTGGAACACGCATCAACCTGGCATCAATAACGAATGAGATTAAAATGCATGCAAACTTTAAATAAAAAATAAACTGCAAACACAGAACTTATTGAGCACACATTTCATAAAATTCGATAATAAATATTATTGAGTTCGAGCGAAGATGCAATAATAATTATTATTACAACAATATTAGCATGTTACATATTATGATATTATTACTTAATAAACTTAATACTTTTAAATTGCAATTTAGTTATGTAACGTATTAAAACTTTTTAATATAGCCTTACCAATTCGGTAGCGTCTTTATAGCTTTTATCTGGGAAGAGAGGTGTCAGCAATGCAAATTCTTCGTAAGCTTGTTGAAATAAAACTTGATCTTGACGTAAATTATTTCTATAGGAATCTATAATATTTTTTTGATAACTTGATCTTTCCATTACTGTGCATCAGCGATTTTAGTTAGCAGTTTACACATACGACACAATAAATTACTCTTCAAAATATAAATTTTTCAAAACTAACTTCAATTAGATGCAAACCACGACTTTTCTTGTTCCCAAACATAAAGTTTTTGGCGGCGGAAACAATAGATCAAAATAATAACATCTATCAAAAATTAATGAAATTGACGCCATTTTAACAGTGTTGTCAACGCGTACATTACTAATTTGTCATGTATAGTTTTTGTTAAATAATATTTATGTCTAGAGTATATTTAATTTATTAGTTAAAAAATAAAATTTTCATAGTAGATAATTTAAATTTAATTAAAAATTGTATAAATATAAAATTTTAAAATAAATTTTAAACGCTGCATTTTAACGGCATTATCCGGCACCATTGGTAGCCGCTACATAGCAATCGCGTTCAAGAGTTTGGCAAACTCATTACAGCAAATGAAAATGGGGTTTAGGAAAAGCGTTAAAGCGCTATTATAGTTCTATGACGTAATTGCCGATCAGCCGTTTTGGAAGACTGTGCAAACAAAAGTGAAATTTGCTTATTTACTTGGATATCTCTTTAAAATTGTAATTAATAAGTATACAAGTTTAAAAATGAGACCGGTAAAATTATTTGGAAGTACGGATAAAGGTTGGCGATGCGCATTGTGTTGCCATGTTCGCACAGGGACGATATTGCTGGGCGTATGGTACTTGGTATGTATGCCACTGTAAAATTACCTTGTGCCACTGAGTCATTTGTCAATGTTGAAACAGTACCATTTGGTGTTCCCAATAATAATTAATATTATTCAATGTTGTTTATGTCTCAGATATTTTATTCGTTATAAATTATTTGTAGATTATCAAACGCAGTTAACTAATGGAAAATCACTGATTTAAGAGCTAGAGCACTTTACTTCTAAACTTTTAAGTCATTTGCCTCTTGTTGATTTATTTTTTGGGTTTTATTTGATTATTATAATTTTGTTTATTTGTTTGCTGCAAAATGTTTTCCCCTCGTGCAATAAACTTGATGACCTATTAATAAGATTTTTCCTTCAATGAAAGCTTCGTAATTTCTTCAATGCTAGCTTCAAGGTCAATATTATCATCAGCGTGCGTTATTCCTTCTTGGTTTGCTTTATTTTCAATAAATTATTAATTTTAGTTATTTTTTTGGTACATTGCCTTTTGATTTTATTATTTTCATGAAGCGATGTGAACATGTGGTACTGTTTTAACAACAGCTGGGAAATTGTTATAGCCTTGGATAATTATTATTGTTATTCATTTGTGCTTTAGATTGTTCACGTACTTGTAATGTCGATGATAGCAGTCGTACTAATTCACCCAGAAATGTTAGAGGAACAGCGCGGAGAAATGGCTAATTTTGGAATTTTTTCGATCGAATCTGAAAACTCCAAAACGGACGAGTTTCATTATTTCGTCTTGAGAGATTGTAAATGGACTTCACGTAAACTTTTTGCGTTCACTTTATTTTTTTCTAAACAGAATAATATTAACTTGTGATATAACGAGAGTAACAGTTAAATTTGTATGTTTTAGATGACATTGATTTGGGAATGATGGCGATTTTCTGCACTTTCATCATTACGGTGCTCATGGTTTACGGAGCTGTTAAGGTTAGAATTAATTGAGTTTTCTCACCGTTTTAATAATATTGAACTGACGAGAACTATTTTTAGGGAAAGCCAAAGTTTCTCTTACCTTTTTTCTGCCTCCAATGTTTTGATTTTTGCATAGCTTGTCTTACGGCTATCGGATATTTTACTTATATGCCCGATGTGCGCCAGACAATTGTACAAAATCCTAGTATTCCTTTCCAAAAAGAACTCCTCCAATTGAATCCTCAATGGTTGAGACTTCTCATATTTGTTACTTTCTTGATTGTGATGCTTGTCAAGGTAATTATTGAATATCATACGTCTTAACATGACAATATAAAAAAAAATAATATTTTTTTTTCTTACTAATAGGCTTATTTTATTGGTGTCGTCTGGACTTACTATAAGTACTTGATTTTGATCAATTCATCGTACAATGTTCCTGAGTTAGTCAGCGTCGAAACTCAAGTATAGTCATTTTAAGTTTTGAATAAGGGATAAGATAATTTATAATTGTTTTTGTGGATTTTAATTTAATTTAGGTTTTATTACCAGCTCCGGACTACGAGAGTGCAACAAAGGATTCAAAAGAATTTCAGCCACCGTGTTCCACTCCTCCACCGCCCTATACTCCTCGTATCGAGAGTATTTAATCCATTTAGCAGCAGCGCATTATAAAATGGTGGCGATGTATAATCTTGACGCACCATTATAACTGTTGAATAACTTTTGTGATTCTCTATCGGTGTTTCATAAATCTATTATATCTTTAAAATATCTCATAACTCGATAGAATTTACTCTCTACATTTCAAATAGAAATGATACCAAATGTAGCTTTCCGTATAATGATGTATTATATGTGGACGTAATCTTTTTATTTGCACTAAGAAAATCCGAGACAACATCAAAAATAACTGTGCAAATTCAATTGCTAAAAAATTAGTTAATAATATTATAAATTTTGAGCAATTGCATGAAATTTATAATCTCAATATATATATATTTTTTTTCCTATATTATAGTTGTCTTGTTTTTCTCAGTTTTGTTTTACTGTATTTAAGTTTAATACGATTCTTTTTTCAATATTATTTGACGAAATTCCTAGTCAGATGATGGTTCCCGATATAAATTTGGGTCAATATTCGCCCGTGTAACCCCATAATTGAATTTAGAAATCGTTATTATTCAGCGTTATTTAAAAAATGTTATTTGAAAATGTAGGTTATATTATTACGTCTTATTTCAGTATTAAAAGTTTTGATTGTTTTAATGTACGAAAGAATGTGCTTTTATTTATCGATTAAAGGGATTCAAAATGAACGGAACTAATTAAATTGCAAAGCTTTTAAGTTGGTTTGCAGTTAACCTGATTGAAGAGTTTATCTTTTATCACTTGTGACATTAGACCATGTATAACTTCAATGGTTGTCTTGCAACTTAATTGTAAAATTAACAAATAGCAATGAATTAAAATATTTTATAATAAAATTATTACAATCATTAAAAATAAAATAATTACCTGTCTTTAGTAGCTTTAGCTAATTTATCTTCCATCTTCTTCTCGAGTGGATCCATTCCTAAAATGAAACCACCTCTTCCTAACTGGTTTTCCGACTGTTCTAGTTTATCCGAAAGATCGAACATTTGTCCGGTTGCGTAATCAGCATTCTGTTAAAATTAAATTTATTAAATAGATAAAAAGATGACTAATTTATAAAGTGCCAACCGTTAAAAGACTAGAAGAGCTTAAAGTGTTGACCCAATATTTATTCCAAAGTGAATCCAACAACCTGCGATCAAGTGCCGATTTAAAGTAAGAAACATCTAAAGAGTAATACTGCTTGCAATGGACACCAAAATCTTCAATTTTATTGAGGGGGATTGTTTGATATTCAGAGGGACCGTCGTCCGGAGGTTTATATCCCTATATATCAGAAAAATATTGTTTGTACCGGTATTTAAATAAGTTATAGTTATAACTTTCAAACCTTAGGATAAGTTCGAAAAGCTCCTAAGTTAACCTTTCCAGCAGAAATAGTTCTTACAGGATCAATCTATATAATTATACACACAGTACATAAAAATCTTTTTTACGAAAATGTATACTGTTATCGGGATTTACCACAATAGCAACAAACGGTTCTTGGAACTGTTGATTAAGCATTTGCGTGCTAACGTCAATTCCAGACAACCAACAACCATAACCTGGATGACTATGATACCAACCAATTACATTTTCTAACCTTCCAACCTAAAATTTTTCAATAAGACCTAAACTTCATTTAAAAAAATGCATAACACAGTAACCTGTTTTGCTGATTCGGTATAGGCTGCCATATATTCGTAAGCTTGGGCCTGAGCGTTAACTCTCGTCTCAGTTCCTTCCACAGGTAATGCGAAAGAATCCATTACAATCATCGTATTTGCATCCACCTTTCCTAACAAAAGACCCATCACTTCTAATGTTCCACCGGATCTCGCGTGCATAACCATTTTTAGCAGAGCCAAAGCAGAGATTTTAATATCTTTAAAATAATGTGGACTGTTTAAAAAAACAAAACGAACAATAGCTGGTTTTAAAACTAATGCGACAATTAGTAACATCGTTAATTAAAATTACTCTTTTTCCCATGGCTTTGCTGCAAGTATGTCTTGTTGCTGTTGCTTATTGTATTTGTAAATTTCATCTACGCTCGGCACTACTTCCAAATTATTTGCCATCTCCCAAGTTTTTTGGGCCATTTGAGAATCCATTTTTAATCTAAATAATTATTATGACATAAGAATTACGGCTATATTTTAACACTTCCACTGCAAGACGTACCTGTTTTTGCCTGATGTTCAGCTGATCCAAATGTGGGTTTATGTCTAACAAGATAATAAATAATCTCCCTATCCGTAAACTTTTAAATATTAACTATTTCCGTAAATAAACAATAATAATTATCACGTTTAAAATAATGTAATAACTACCATGTTATAACTTGCCACATTCAGGACAATGACGACTGACTTCTACAGTATAGATCTGTATTTTGCTGATGTCGATGGTTGGAAAGCGCTCTCAAGAGCATGTCAAAAAGTAACAACGTAGGTAACAATAACAAACGTATCAATTAAATTTAAAATTTGTGTCTTAGCCCAAACTTCGTTTTTATTGATTTTTACTTATTTATTTATATAGTTTGCCATAATTACTTTTTTATAAACCAAAATTTAAAAAAAAAAAATTTTTTGTTACTTTTCGAAGTTCCCCAAGCGGAGGAGAGTGTTCCATCGTTCCAACTCAGTGGAACATTCCGCAATTTGTCAGATTCGTCGCAAAATTATAGCAAAACAGTAGGGTGTGTGCGTATGTTGATCCAGTCTCCTAGATCCAATGTTTTTGGTTATATGAGTTGGTAAGAAAGCACAATATTTTTTATTTAAAAACAATAATAACGTAACATATTAATTACATAAATTATTTAATTTGTGTAGTCATTTTTAACTTAGGACGAAAATACATGAATACCGGTAAATCCTTGGGTAAATGAAGTTGAATTTTGAAGGTAAGCATAACTTTAGTCTAGGAGGATTACCCTCCACATAGCTTCAATTAGGTTACAAAATCCAATTAAGCGTGAAATAGTATTTAATTATTTTATTGCTGTTATTATAATAACTATATTTTTATTTGATTTAGATGACTTTACACTGAAAATTATGCTGAGGTTATTTAGTTTGCAGCTGCATTAATCAATTTACTAAAGAATACAGCATGAATATAAAAATATATTCTTAACTCTTGTTTGCAATTTGGATTGTGCAATGGATTTGACAGAACGACTCCGATTCTTAAGGAGACTGGGAGATATTCATTTTTCGTATGCCAATAAATTTTTATTTTATCAATTTCTATTTGTTTAATCTAATTTGCATTTATAGTTATAGAAAACTCCTTATCATTGGATTCTTTGCATTGGCTTTTTTGGTTTATGCAGGACCTTATTTCTTTAGATTGTTATTTACTAGGGAACAGAATTTTATTGGTAAATGTTACTAAATTTCCGTTTTGGGAAGAGTTCAAAATGTTATTTTTTCTAACACTTTCATAAAATTGTTTTATTAGATCCTCTAGCACAGTGCATAAGTGATCGACTAGTCAGCTACAGAGATGCATCGGGTCGTTTTGATGCAAGCATAAAGCACTTTCCTCAACTTGAGGATGAAACCCAATTTTTACCCTTTGTTGGCAAGTTTTTCTAAAACCCAGTTTTACATTCTAAAATAATTAATATGCGTTTAGTAAATAAACTTTTATAACTAGGAAACGGTAAAATTGGAATCGTAGTTTCACCTGATGGATTGATTTATATAAAAAGTGGAAGAGCCCTATCTTTGCCGGTACCTTTTCATCCAATTGTAAATTTAAATTTGGACGGGTTGGACTCCAGTGGTACGCAATTGCGTCGCAAAATTTAACATTTTTTTTTTATTTTTCAATCTTAAAAAATATTTTAGAAGCGTATGCTCTGCATTATATAAAGGGCATGTACTACAAGTTCCACTGTTATTTGCAGGTTTGAAGTTTAAATTCATATGTAAAACTAATACTAATGTTTTGAAAATGACTGATACAGGTTGACAAGAGTCTTGATGTACAATATTCATATTATGCTCATCGTACAATTCCATCACTATTTATTCAAGACATTAAAGTGACGAATCCAACAGTAATTTAACCGAATAATTTGCATTTAACTACTTAAACATGTTTTCACAAAATGTATAATATTTTAGGACGAGGACATTTATTTTGAAGTAGAAATGACAGGCATTACAAATTGGGAATTTTTGAACAGTGGACCAGTTGTATCGTACGAAATAAAATAAAACTGAAGTTCATTAATCATAAAATGACAAATTATTAATCTTAATAGAGTGGACGATAACCACCCGAATGATAAATATCCTCTAGTCACTGGAAAAGTACCTTTGGATTCAAACTCCGATATGATGTTTGCCTTTTCTATGATTCATTCTAATGTGCCTCAAAGATTAAAAGTGAAAAAACAGAGGTTTAAAATAAAATTAAAAATTTACTATAAAGATATTACAGATTATTTTATAGTGTACAAACGTTGGTGATAATGGCTTCCATTCATTACATGGGACCGATCACGTTAGAAGACTATAATGATGCCGTTCAAGAAGCAGTTAAACAAGCTAAATCTGTAATTATACAACAATCTTATTCTTTACAAGGATTTTAATATTAAATAATTATTTGTAACAGAATTTTAGCCGTGCACTTAAAATGAGCTCGGCAAAGCTAAAAGGAGATCACGTAGATACATGGAAACAGGTAAGCTTACGTTAATGAATCAACTTTCCGGGAAGGAAAAAAATATTTAAAATATGAATTGCATTGCGATTTTTGATTAACATTTAAAAGAGTATGCTTATAGATTTGGAGCTCTGGATTTGAAATAAGTTATTCGAAAGCATCGGATGCTTTGAACGGAGACAAAATTAATTCAACCCTGTACTATATATTGTCAAATACAAGAGCCCCACTTCGCGAGCTGGATATTGTACCTAGTAGGCGACAAGAACTTTCCCTAGCTTTGGATAGCCCTGACCGCTGTTATGATGGTCATCCAACACTGTATAAATTCATATTTACATTCTTTCAAACTTTTAACTAAAATGAATATCTTACATTTTCAGGCAAGCCCAAACGCTATGGTCTCATTTGACAACGATTGAAGATGTAATTAAAGTTGTTTCTTTATGGAAATTAACACTTGAAAAGCAGGGTTGTAATACAATGCTCACAGCAGGTTTGTTTTCATTTTGGAAAGTTATAAATGCGTATTAATAAGAAACGATTTAGGTGCTGAAGGCATTTTTCAAGCGGTAATTTTAAGCTTGGGCGCTTTCAAATTTAGCAATCACCACCTAGAATTTTGTACGCATCCTAAAGATCTGCATCGGGACTTTCATTTTCGCCGTATCAATTATAACAATGGAACTCAACTGAATATCAGTGTGGTTGTAGGGGGCGATAACAAAGCCATTATTTACGTTGCTTTGCAAGGTAGTGGGAGAAACTACTATGCTTGTGATGGAGGTTGCTTAGATTTACCAATTGAATTAGGGTTACTAATAACATAACTAGTGAATTATAAAATGATTGTTAATTATAATTTTTGCTTAGAGCGGAGAAAAAACAGTTTCCTGTAAAACTAACAGATCCACCAACAGCTATTTTATATATTACCAGTGACAAGAAGCACATGGAAGAACTAAAGCACACAATTCACGTTAAAGAAATAGGAGAAGGTGATTTAATACAATTAAGCTAATGAAATAAAAAGAAACACCATTAAAATTATTTTTCGTGTATAATTATTATTATATAGCTCCTGCTCACGAGCATCACATTATTGCTTTACATAGACACGGTCATCACTTGGGAGGACTTCCTACATTGTTTTGGGTCTCAATTGCCTTTTTAGTTTTAGTCTTCCACCTGTTCTTATTTAAATTGATTTACAACGAATATTGCACAAATAGTAACGTGCAAGAAAAAGCACGTGCCAGATACGCTCTGTAAATCTAATATAATCCACTGTTAATAATTGCCGCGTTTATACTGTTTAAAATAATTTAATAAATATTTTATTCATAAAGTTGTTGTCGCGCATAAAGTAATTTTTGAAAAACCATTTAACGTAGTAAAATTACTTGAGAAGTTTGCTCAAGTTTGTAAATCCGTATCCCACGCAAGTTAATAAAATTTTATCAGCCCCCGTGTTAAAGGAATCTCCTTTTGGTTGTACATCAAAGTTAAACATAAGTTGGAAAAAATCATTAAGATGACGAAGAAATTGAATTCTATTATTAAACTCCATTATTAGTTTGTAATCAACACAAAGAAAATGATGAAAGAAATTATACTCACGTATACGGTGAAAGGGGTCCAACTAATAACTTGGAAACGTTTTTTTGTCCCAAGGCCATAAATAAAGTAGCAATTGTCTGATTATTGGAATCTACGCATCCACCTCGATATATTTCTTCCAAAAGAAGATGAGCAGCTTGAGTACCAAGTTCTTCGGGAACGCTCGGTGTTTCACTGCCGGATTTATTCGAAGAAATGTCTGCTGTGTAAAAGCAACCGGTCGTAGTCTCTGCTACCAAGCTGATTCCAAAACCAGGAGATCTAAAAATTTAAATTCCGAAACATGTAAAAATCATTCTTAACAAAATTATGTTGCATTGTTTTAAGTGCTGTGTACAACCCGACAAATTCATATCACCGTTTATACACCACGTTAGAGATATTAACGTTAATTTAACATATTTGATCGCGCTGTTTATGCGGCTTATAATATTTAAATTAGTACTATATAACCAAGTCGGCAGTCCTAAAAGTTTAAATTAAATTATTTTGTCTGAAATTATATAAATACCGGTAATGCATACAGTATAAGATAATCAAATTGTCGGTTGACACAATCCAATACAATAATAATTTTAAGAACAAAATTTATAATGTTCTTTTAAATATAAAAAATACGCACTTTCCACCTTGGACTCCACGACAATGGTCAGCATAAATATATACATCGGAAATAAAGTTTTTAAATGCTTCTTTGGCTGATTCCAAGACTCTATTAGCCATTAACGGGGACGTTTTCGTGGCGTATGCTACACCTCGAATTCTTTTAATTTTTCCAGGATCAATTAACTAAAAAAGATTTAAATATAAAATTAATTATTTTATGAAAGAAATGTTTAAATTGCAATATTTACCTGAATGGTCTTTAACTTCGGTATTATGGGACAACTAAAATGAACTTCTCCACCTCCATTTGGCATTAAACCCCGTTTCACAATTTTTAACTCCAGACCTTCCACAATAGCTCCTAAAAAGCGTTTAAGAACAGGCATCGTTCCATGTCTAAAAGAGTCAACCTAATTCAAAAAAATTAAAACATCAGACTAATTATAAAACTTTAGAATATCAATTTTCTTACAGATGGATCAACACTATCGTTGGTAACTCCTCTTAAAACAGCTTTAATTGGGTGTTTACAAAAAGGAGCTAAAGCTATAATAGATTCCAAATAATATCCAATGGACCGATCAAGGTTACAGTCATGCTCAATTTCGCCACCTTGTAATAACCCAGGTTGGTAAGACACTCTAGTGCCTATAAAATAGTATTCAATAGATTCAATTCAAAGATAATATTTAAAACCTCATGAAAATTACCAGTATCATTAATTACAATTACAGAACCATTTGTTAGTTTATCCAAAAGACTAATAAAATTTCCTTCATATTCTGTAAAAGAAAATAGCTTTTTTAAAATTCAGCACAGAAAATTGAATCAATAGACGATACCTCGTAATCCAACTACATCTTCTTTCGATCGGATATTTTCTATAACTATTGCCTTCCCGCTTAAAGTCGACAAAACTAATCTTAAGCGAAGAAAATTACAACCCTCATACTTAAGAAAGTTCCTGTTATTTTCTTTAACCATGGTTTTTCAATAATACTCAATGAAAATTGCATGTGTTTTGAGCTTCAGTTCGTTGATCATCATCAAGAGCACGTGGTTCCTGCCATATTTTAAAACAGATCTATGGAGTGCTCATGCTGAAGCAGACAAAATCACAATTCGCCAACTAAAAAATAAATAAAATCACTATTAATATTAAAATTCATAAATAAAACGTCTAATTATTTCCATACAACAGTTAATAATAAATGCTCCCCAAATCATGATATCAATAATGACGTTATTAATTTATTCTTGGTTAATGACTTTTTTTATTTTTGATAGTTGTGTTTTTATTTGTTTTTTGTCCTACTGATTCATTTTTGTCAAAACCAATTTTGCATATTCATAATTTGTCTATTTCTGAAAAACTAGTGTTAAATAAAAATGTTAAAAAAACATTATTATTATATTTAGTGCATGTAGGCTAAAGTGGTGTGCCATACGTTTGTATACGCTACTTGTAGTTGTGCGAGTGTGTATGCAATGTGGGTGGAATTTTTATCTCAGGATTTAATAGGATAATTTTCATCTTTAGTGATAAATCAGCTGGTTTCATTAAAATAATGTAAGTAAATTTAATTAAATGATTTATCTAAATCGAAAAAAATATTTTTTATAGATCTATGAGGCGTATTTTCTAATAATATCTATAAAGCGAACCAGCTGTTCAATATTACAAAATGTAACCAATTAATGGAAGTCCGTAGCGTTGAACATGATGGCGGCGACACCTCATTACTAAATTCGCTTATTCCATCTTATTTTCGCATTCAACTTAAAAACACTTTTATAATGCATTTTTATTAATGATAGAAAAAAAATCGAAATTTAAATAATGATTTTAATATCTAAATTTATATTGGGAATCTTTCCAAATACTAATTTTTATATTAATAAAATCAATAAAAGAGAATAAAAGTATTATTAGACTACGTGGTTGCCAGCAGCACAAAATTTAGTTATAATGATTTTTAATACCGGTACTGTAAATGTTTTCTTTAAAAAAAAAAATAATTAATAAATAAACTACGGTAGTTAAATTTTAATAAATGTTTGCAGAAACGGTTTGCCTAAAATAAAATTAGAAGGAATTAAGTGTTTTAATAAATTTTTTTTTCTATAAACTAAAAAAAAATATTTTTAATATTAGACGCTATAAAAATCTATACAAGTACCGTATAAGAAACATTTATTAATATTGTTTATAAAATCCAGAGTTATAAATTAGCATATTGAAGTCGTTTATGTTGAGTTTTTTTTTTTTTTATTTATTTTTTTAGAATAAATTTTCACGATGCTGGTACCATTATGTTTACGCTCAAAACGACACTTTACTAAACAAATAACAATATTTTCTCTAATAAAATGCGACACCGTAAAAAAAAAAACTCCTTACATTTTTTTTTTAAACGAGACAATATATTTTTTTATTATTATAATTTTAAAATATGAAACGGGAAACGTGAATATCCTGTTATGTATTCAAGAAACATTGCACTACCGTTTGTTGATTTAAAGGAACAACAACAACAAAAAATACACGTACATCGCATTAAGTCAATCACATAGAGTGCGCATAAAAGTGACCCAGATTGGTGAATCTTTTCCCTATTAATGTAAGATAAAAAAAAGGCCATTTAAAAAAAAAATGTTTCATTCTTTGGACGAGAATTTTAAAATTTCATCCAGACTCCGCCTTATGTAACTAAGATAAAAGAAAGCGGAAACAAGCCCTCCGACAGTACATAAAAAAAAAAGTCGGTCAAACGTAGGATCGATATAAAAACGGCGCAAAATCAGGAAATGAAAACCGTCTTTACATGTTTAGAAAATTGTAAATTAATTATTCGCGTCTATTTGCACTGCTGTAGGAAATTGACAGTGTACATGTAACAGGAATCAATCCTTTGCTACTCATTAGTACTGCGGGCTATGTTCTGTGTTCCAAGCACAGAACTCTACTTGCACTTCTGTGTACCAACATTTTGTACACGAAAGTGAAACAGGGGCAGCCAGTGAATGAGTGAGTGAAAGAGAGGGAGAGGGGAGGGAGGCAGGATGAAGATAGGGAAATAGGAAAATGTAGGAGAGAAATCGATCAGGTTGGAAAGTCACGTGACGAGCTTGTTTTTCTTCTCTCGCTCCATCAAAATCCATAGGAGGATGGCGACGTAGGTGTTTAATCGTTTCAATGCTAGTATACTTTCAATGTTATACGCGTTTACTGTATAATATTATGAAGGTTTGCCTTAACCTATAAATAGAATTTTTTTTTATATTTATAATAAAAATGGCTGCTTTCGATGAAATCCCGCTTTCGAAGTCAAACAAATTGTCAAGAAGTGAGGAATGGGGGAGGGGAATTATTTTTTATAGAATCGTTTTAGAAACTTTCTTTTTATTTTTTTAAGGCGAAGAAATTTAAATAAAGATTTACTCGAACGAGATTGTTACCGAGAAAATACGAGTAATAATAATAATAATAATAAAAGAAATCGATGAAACGTCACCTATCGGGCAGGTGATAGAGAAATATATTGGGAAATCATAAATACTGTACGAATAAATCCGTAACAAAATCTGGCTTATAATTTCACTTGTTTATTCAGCCTAACACGCGTGTAATACAAAATTCTGACCGTGTTTTTGACTAAAATAAGTCTTGTTAGATTACTGTAAATACTGTAAAAAATCTTTACTTTTCCCAAGTAAATTCTAAAAAAAAAATCTTTCTTAAAAGCTAAAAACCAAAAATAATCGTTATAATTTAAATTAGCATAATGAATGCTCGCTTTTATGATTAAATCTAATTAAATTCAATTATTTTTTAGCACAATCAAGCATTTTTTATTTAGATTAAATTTAACTTTTAAAGCATGTTAAAACCGCATTAAAAAGCATTGAAACCGTCAGAATAATACTTTATCTTTAAATTCAAAAATTAATGGCTTATTAATTTCAACCGTGTTTAGTTTAAGAAAAAAATAATTTTTATTTTATTACACCAATACCATAAATTTACATAAATAAATTTACCCATAAACTTCCTAACCTAGCTGACAAGTCACCATTAACGTTTTTGGTCTCCAGATGGCAATTTAGCAATAAAATGTGCATAAAAAGTAATACTAGCTTGAATTTATATCAAAATGCTGCGTTTGCTAACCTAACCATAAAAGCCAACAGGTTTAAAATTTGAAACAGCGAATTTTTTACTTCGATGTGCGTAATACGATTCTCAAACTTCCGGAATCTTGGCACTTCCGATAATAATAATGATAAAAAATATATATATTCTCAAAGAATATCCACTTCCAATTTGATTTTGAAAGAAAGCACGACTAGTTGTCATGGCTGCAAAATTAAAACATCCTGTTTCCTAAATACACGCATTTTCCCCATTAACTTATAATAGAAAAATACAAGTAATAATAGATAAACAATTATTATTTTTTAAAAATGCTAAAGGATTTCTCTGACTTTATTAACAATAATTATGAGACTTTATAATTAGAAATATTTATAATATCGAGTTTGCATTTACAGTATTACAATTATTTTCAAACGTTTTTAGATCGATCGCAAAATTTCAAAACTACATCTACTTTTTTTATGACATGCCTAAACGCCAGATACAGTTTTATATTTATTTTATTAAATTTCTTTAACCCAATAACAATGGCCTACAAACTCCTGAATAATATTTTTTAAGCAAATAAGATTTTCTCTAATGATCTAAATAACAATGTTTTTTAAAACTATTATGATTTCCTTAGATACGCTGCAAATATTTCATATTCTATGATTTTAATTGCCTAACTACGGCACTATAACTGAGCTAGGTCTTAAACTATTTTATTTATTATTATTTTTATTCGGAACAGTTTGAAAGTGCTTCTTTCCCGGATAGATTTATCCGATTGAATCAATTTAATTATTCCAAACTTCGTGTAAACACATTACTGAAGAGAGTTTGCGGTCGATCGGTATTTTACGTACCGATCGATGCATCATGCTTACCTTACCTATCGTCGAGATATAGATAAAATGTTTACGACAGCAAATTAACGTAAAGTGGTTAACGTTACTCACTATTTAAACTCAGCTTATTTTCGTCATCATTCGATACAAAAACTAACAAGTTAGCTAGGGGGAAAACAATAACATGGCCGGAACGCCATCAGAGACCGTGACGATCCGCGCGTCAAAACGAATCGTTCAAAAACTCCAGACGAAAAAAAAAATCACTAAACAAATTTAAACAAGGCAATTATATGCACTTAAATGTATAACTATTTTTTTTTTTTTTCGTTTATCCAAAGCTTTTTTTACGCGTTCAATAGTAATGTTTTGAAAATTTCTATTGATTCAATTAAAAAAGTGGTTTAAAAAATCAAATGGATTTCTTATCTTTGAGATTACGAGCGTATGCGAAAAATAATTTTATACAGAAATAAAAGTTTTATTACTGTACATATTATTATGATTTTTTGTTTTTGATAACTCCTTTTTTGGTAGAGCCCAGATTGAAATTATTATCACGTGATAGTTTAATGATAATACAGTATTTAATAATAGATCTGATAAAGCCGTAAGAGTGACGGCTGATTTTCAAATTGCCGTTACATTTTCTATTAAAAATCCGTTGTAGATGCCGAATGACGTCATATTGAACGAAGCCGCTAGTCGAAAGCGGCACGAAGCAAGCGAAGTTTGTCTCGGCGCGGTTTTGACGCGGCGGTATCAGGCAGGAGAGTGTACCGGGGCGGCATTCTGGCCTCTCCATCCTCATCGACCTCGATTCTCCAGCTAATATTTTTCCGGGAAAAATTTATATTTCACATGTTGACGGCTGCAGAAACAAAACTAAAACGCCAATTTTTTTTTCTTTCTTTCTTTCTTCCTTCCTTTGGCAGCGGCGATAAGCGTTCGACGGATAAATTGACGTCGTAACGGCATTTGAAGAGAAACCGCTGAACGTCAAAATTGCGCTCAGCATTCAGGCCTAGGCTCTCCTCGATTCACGCCGCATTTTCATTCCCTTTTTGCTTTTCCTGATTGGAAAGAAATAAGATCGAAGAGAGATAAATCGCGGATGACAAATTAAATTTTTCCTCATTTAAAAAAACTTCTTCCGGAAATACGATTCTATTTTTTACTTCTTCGTGTGTTACACGATTTTAAAAAAAGGAAGGGAGAAAAAGAACAAAATAATTCGGTCGGAGATTGAAATTGCGAGCGCAGAGAGAAAAGGAATTTGAATAAAAATTGATTCGTCGTTGTCTTCCTCGTCGTGAACCACCACCACCACACTACAACATCCATTTTGAATTTTGTGCGTGGCGTGCGTGGTGATCCGACCGTCGGTGCTCCCTTACATTCGCCGTCACATCGGAATCCCTTCGCGTAGCCATTCCGACACAATTAACCCCATTAACGTCCACATCGTTAAATTGTAAGTAGAAAAACTCTACGGCCACCAAAATTTCAAAATAATATTTTTTAACAAACAATCTTAATTTGAAATTAATACCGTAACTCTAAAATTAAAAACCTACTTTAGTTTTTAAAAAAATGTAAACATTGGCGAGATATATAGTTAAATAAGGAGCTTAAATCAGCAACGTATTAAGTATTTTTTTTTAAAAATGATAAATCAACGAAATAAATTAATTTTATTTCGTATCTTAGAAATCCAATTATCATTAATAATTTTAAGAATTTTGGAAGGACTTGTTAACCCGGATTCGTCGTGTTTATAATCGGCTTCAACGTCAACGAGAAATATAAAAAAAAATTAATGATAAAATCGCGGCAGATTTTTAAATTGAAAGATGAAATTGAATGAGAAGGCGATAAAATACAGAAAGAAAAGTTAAAAGCGTCCCCTGTTGTTCGCCCAGAAGCCCGTCTTTGAACGGCAAATGTGTTGGAAGGTCAAGCCAACTTCCAAAAACCACCCCTTATTCTTTCTTGAGTAAAGCCATGTACAATGTACATGCATTATTCATGAAATAATTCGGGTGCTAAAATTCGACACACAAGAATCATACACTACGGACAGTATAACGTTAAATAAAATATCGTCGATTTAATTAGAAATGATTTTACGTCATTGTAGAAACTTTTATTTCGCCCTCGACAAAAATAACTGCGTATAACCAACCATCTGTCGGTCGCAATTAGAGCGAAAGCCATCGATAAATAAATAATTTCACACTTACGAAACAATATCATTTTTATAAGATCCAGTTATTTATAGTACTTTGCTACAAATTGTTACTTAGTAACGAAACTTATATATATATATTTTTTTTCTTTCTCTCTCTCCAAATAAAATATTAATAATTTAGATTTTCTCTGTATTTTTATTTTTTCCTTTTGAAGATGGCAGCGGCTCAAGATTCAAAATGGCAGAAGGACGCGGCGGATCAGAATTTCGATTACATGTTCAAATTATTAATCATCGGAAACAGTAGTGTGGGAAAGACGTCGTTTTTATTCCGTTACGCCGACGATTCCTTCACTTCAGCTTTCGTAAGTACGGTGGGCATCGATTTTAAAGTGAAGACGGTATTCAGACAGGATAAACGTGTTAAACTTCAAATTTGGGTTCGTTCTTTTACTTGTTTACTTCGTTATTTCTATTGTATGTAAATGATGAAACGTTGTCTAATTGAGCTTTTGTTTGTAAATATGAATGCGCAGGACACAGCTGGGCAGGAACGTTATCGTACCATCACTACAGCTTATTATAGAGGAGCGATGGGCTTTATCTTAATGTACGACATCACAAACGAGGAATCGTTCAACAGTGTTCAAGATTGGTAAAATGTCCATTTTTTCTTCTTCTTCTTTTTGTTTCTTTTTTCTATGTTAGATGATTGGGAATGATAGGCCGAAATAAAAATGGACGAGAGAACAAAATTGCAAGATTCTGTAATTTAAAATCATATTTGCTTACAAATTCAGATACCGGTACTCAAAAAAAAAAAATCCGGTTTTTTTTTATACCGGTATTTTAAATTTTTTAAAAAAATTACTGAAAATATAATTATTTTCAGTGCCATTAAATTAAAAATATTTTTCAATTAAAAATTGAATACCAGTAAGCTAAAATTTGAGAAACGCAGTTTTAATCTGTAATACCACACAAAACAAAATCCAAGGGAAAGTTTTTGAAAAAATAAAAGTGTTAATGAAGGCATTTTCTTTTGATATCAACGTTATTATAGTAAGCGCAATAAAAAATGATTTATTGTGTAAACTTCTGGATCTCTTCTAATAATCAAAAACCATAAAAACAAACACTATAAAACAGACATTTATACTTTTCCACGTACAGCACCACTCACTCCTTGATAAAAACATCTGTGTATCTCCATCGCAAAATTTAATGGATTTAACCCTTTCAAAATATTTCATATCAAAATGAAAAAATTTAATGTAAACAATCCAATTTTGAAATATTTATAATGTCATTACGCACCAATTAAAATAATATCTCTCCACTGTAGGATCAACGCATTTTCAAATCAGTTAAAAAAAAATTATTTTGTATCTCACATGCAATTGTAATGCTGATAGTAGACATAAGGAACAAATCCTTACGTCGTACTTTCTGTGGCGATACAAAAACCGCAAACTCAATATTCAACATTAAAACACAAACAAAACAAAAAAATATACCGCTGCTCCTCGAATCAACTCTTCTCGTCACTTCTATTTAAGGCTATCGATTTCCAATCTCAATCTATTATTTCAGGCGTTTCTATCAACAACGGAATTTTTTTTAAAAAAAAAACCCCCTTTGTTATTATTGTCTGAAATATTGATGAATCTAGCTTAAAAATATCAAATTAATCTTTTGCTCTTTAAATGTAGGTGTACTCAGATCAAAACGTACTCATGGGATAACGCTCAGGTGATCTTAGTGGGCAACAAATGTGACATGGAGGACGACCGCGTAATTTCCGCCGATCGGGGCAAACAACTGGCCGAACAACTGGGCCTAGAATTTTTCGAGACGTCAGCTAAAGAGAACATTAATGTGAAAGCCGTGTTCGAACGATTGGTCGACGTGATTTGCGATAAAATGTCCGAGAGTCTAGACTCCGATCCAACCCTGGTTAACGCCTCGAAAGGTACACGTTTAACGGAGAACCCAGCACCTCCAAATGGCGGATGTCAATGTTAGTTAATCACCATCGTCAGTCCTCTCTGCTGCCACCAACCTTAACAAAACGAGTCCAAAATTTGGAATAAATCAATCATTTGACTTAAATGAGGAAAATGAAAAACAAGCGAAGGTGTAATATTCGTACCCATTCCTCACGAGTATAGAAAAAAAATATATATAAAAAAAAAATATTACAAAAAAAAAAAAACAACAACCAAAAACACACTCGAAGCAAAGCTAAAACCTTATAAAAAATATTAAATAATTTAAAAAAAAGAACCAAACATTTTTAAAATCATTAATACCTCAAAACAAATTATAAACAAAAACTAGTCAAATTATTACCGTACGTTATTTTTTTCTTTTTAATAGACTATTATTAGTTATGAATTTGATTGTTAAAGAGAAAGCAAAAACAAAGCCTTTGAGTGACAATACCAATACAAATGCTAAAATACCGTAATGTCAATAATTTTTTTTTTTTTTTTTTAAATTTCTAACCTAAAAAAAATCATTTTTTTTAATAATTTATTTTAGACCTATTTTATTTATCTGCCAAACTTACATCGTTATCAGCCACAAATTTCGACAATTCTAAAAAACGAATAAACTACGACATGTACTTGCAGATTTAAAATCTAAGTTTATATTAAACTTACTGCACTTATGGTTTAATTAATTTGTTCCTGCTTGAATAATGATTAGACGTATATTTCATGTCAGGTGCTTCCTGTTTTATTTCTAAAAGTCATTAGAGGAATATGTCACACATCCTATGGAACACTCACATTGACATATCAATTATTATTCGATTTACTAAGAATATTATTAATAAAGATAAGTGATTTAACTAAAAATAAAATTTAATTTTCAGTTAGAACCAAGTTTTACTGCGTATTTTTTTATTATAAAAAAAACACCATAATTACCGGTATATTTATTTGTCAATAAATGTGGTTGTTCTTCATCAGTTG
>JAQGAY010000457.1:0-27121 GCA_034698085.1 Polydesmus angustus | reverse complement strand
AAATTAGTTTAAACTCAAATAAAAATTAGTTCAAATTAAAATAAGAATTAAATTATAGTTTAAACTTTATTTCAAATTTAGTTTCAACTTGGCTTCAAATATAGTTTCAACTTGGCTTCAAATTAGTCTAAACTAGGCTTCAAATTAGCTTAGACTTAACTTTAAATTAGCTTAGACTTAACTTTAAATTAGCTTAGATTTACATGTAACTTTAAATTAGCTTAGACTTAACTTTAAGTTAGCTTAAACTTGATTTCAAATATAGTTTCAAATTGGCGTAGCTTTGACTTCAAATATAGTTTTAACTGAACTTCAAATCAGTTTAAACTTGAATTCAAAATTATTAGCTAAGACTTGACTTCACATTAGTTTAAACTTGAATTCATATTAGCTAAGACTTTACATTAGCTTAGACTTGACTTCAAATTAGTTTAAACTTGACTTCAAATTAGCTTAAACTTGACTTCAAATTAGCTTAAACTTGTCTTGAAATGAATTAAATTTAGTTTAAACTGGACTAGAAATTAATTTAAACTTATTTAAAAATTGCCTTAATCTCGATTAAAAATCTATTTAAATTTGACTTAAAGTTAGATTAAACTCGGTTTAAAATCTATTTAAACTCAACTTCGATTAAATACCGGTATAGTTTAAACTCGGCTAAAAATCATTTCTAACTAAATTCAATTTAGTCTACAGTAAATTCGATTAAAAATTGATTTGATCCGAACGGGAAAATGGCAGCCAAGAACGGCATTGGGAAGCAGCGGTTCGTTGGAACCGGTAGTTTCGGTTTCTTTCCCCTCCCATGCGACGTAGTAGCCAGAGCTAAGGTGTAATTAGGAAAGTAGAGTACAGGCGCACGTGATGAATTATACAGCGCACGCGCACTGTCCTATTAGCGCACACGACGCTTCTTTCTTTTTTTATACACGTATAAAAAAGTGGGACTTCCTGTTGTAATTAGTAGGCTGAGTTGATTGAGCCCGCACAACCACATACCCATCAATTAATACAGGGAACACCTACCGCGCCTGCGCACAAATAACACCTTTCTCTTTTTTTATGTAGGTACTGTTCTCTTCGGTGGCAGCCACACGTCAAATCGAAAATAATCGATGATATCGCTTAGAAATATTATATTTTTGTGAAAAAAATTTGTGAAAAAAATTTTTGAAAAAAAATTTTTTTTTTTTTTTTGGAGAAAATGTTTTTTTGACAATTTTTTTTGAGGGAATGTTTTTTTTTTTTGAATTTTTTTTTTGAAATTTTTTTTTTGAGAAAATGTTTTTTTTTTTGAAAATTTATTTTGAGAAAATGTTTTTTTTTTGAAAATTTTTTTTTACATTTTTTTTGAGAAAAATTATAATTCCTTACCTCTTAATAAATCATTTGAGAAAAAATAAATCCCTTTTTCAGAAACAATTCCCGAAACTTTTTATACAATTTTGCGATTGTGAAATCGATTATACATTTCTACGCGATACTATCGATTATTTTAGATATCTCGCGTGGCTGCTGCCAAAGAGAATAGTACCAAAATTTAATTAAAAGTTGTTGTTGTTGTGGTTGAAGTACTGTATACCAATAAAAACCTGAATTGTTTATTTAACAATAAATTTAATTTTTTTTTGTTAAAAAAAATTAGATTTAAAATTCGTAAATTTTAATTAAAAATTAGTTTTAAAAAAAATGTATTTAAAATTTATTTAAAAAAAAAAATGGAATGAAATTAGGTCAAAAAATACGTGGAAAAATTCAAACATGAATTTCAATTTTTTTTTCATTTATTTATTAAAATGCTTCAAAAATAGATTGGAATCCACTCAAAAAAAAAAAAAAAAACTGAGTAAAATTGAATTTAAATTTCTTCGATTAATTTATTGAAATTCGTTCAAAAATAGTTTTTTTTTTTAAATAAAAAAAATTCCGTTATCTAAAAAATTTTGTTTATGGTTTTTTTTTTTTTTTTTGTATTGTCGTCGTCGATATTTTTTTTTTTCACAAAATGTATTGAAATGTCATTCGAAAATGATTGAAATGTGGTTATCCAAAAATATGTCAAACTGTCGTTTCATTTAAAATTAAAAAAAAAAATTGAGCTAAAACTGCAATAAAGTTGAAGTTAAAAAACGATTCAAATTCGAGCAAAAACAGGTATATAAAAACATACTATTAAAAAAAACAGTAATAATAATAATGCCATTCCCGTAACAAACAAATTCAACGAGATCAAACAAAAAAAATTGTATTCGGAACAATTTGTAATAATACAGCGTAGACTATATTATTGTTGTTGGTTTAAAACATGTAATTTAACAGAGAAAAATAAAAAATAAAATTCGCTTTTTTTTTTTCCTTTTATCGTTTGTTGCGTTGTTATTATTTTTTTTCTGACAGAATTTAAACTAAAATAACGAGTTAGTTTACCGATAACTCCACTTTCTTTCTTTTTTTTTTTTTTTTTTTGTTGTTATTGTTTTTCTCGTTATAAAAACTCTCTCTAAACATTTTTCTCGTGTATCGCCGATCGATAACGTTATCGTAATAAAGAGCAAATAGCAAGTTTTAAGTTAGTTCTGAGACTGAGAACGATTCTGGAAAAAGAAGACAGAACGATGCTGAGAGAGAAATAATTATGCTGCGCGATAGAGCCATTCTAAGCGCGATAGAACCATACTAAACTACTTTAGTGTCTACTAAAGTGTAGGTACTATTGTGTTTCATCTTCGCCAAGCGTGAAAATCAAAAAAAATAAAATAAATAGTATCGAAAATTATATCAATAATCGACAATCATGTTGATAAAAGGTACGAGGGCTCCCTCATTAAGAAAAATCAAAATAATAATGATAAAATTACAAACAATATTTATTTACCTTCGTACACTATTTTTCTCCTTACATTGTAATTTTCACCCTGTTCCAAGCATTTCCGGTACCTAAACAACAGCTTTTTGATAACCACTTCGTAAAAATCTGTCGCCAAATTTCGCAGATCAAATTTTTTTTCACCATTTTTTTTTCATCATTTTTTTTTTTTTTTACATTTTTTTTAAATTTATATATCATTTCCTTAATACCAATATTTTTTCGATGTTTAAATTTTTTTTCACTTTTTTAAAAAAAAATTTTGTCAAATTTTAACAATTTTTTGTCAAATTTTAACAATTTTTTGTCATTTTTTTATTTTTTTTGCTTTTTTTCCAACATTTTTAATAATTTTTTTTTTCAATTTGCTTTTGATTAGTATAGCAATCCTTTTTTTTATCAGTTTGTTTTAACTTTTTTCAATTTTTTTATTAAAATTGAAAAAAATAATTGATCAGCAAAAACTGGCGGCAGATTTTTACGAAGTGGTTGTGAAAAAGCTGTGGTTTAGGAACCCGGAAATGCTTAAAAAAGGGTGAAAATTGGAGTGTATCTAGTTTAATAGTGCACAAAAGTAAATAAATATTGTTTGTAATTTTATCATTATTATTTTGCGCTTTCTTGATGAGGAAAACTTACTTAATAAATAGCCCTCGTATAAGAAAAATTTAAATGAATTGAACCAATCGATTATATCGATACTATCGCTTTTTACGGACTGACTTAGACAAAACCCAACTCTGACCAAAGTGTAAAATAACCCACACTAAAATACTTTAGTGCCTACTAAAGTGTAAGTACTGTTGTGTTTCCTCTCCGCCAAGCGTAAAAATCAAAAAAAAAAAAATGTATCGAATCTTATATCGATAATCGATCCCATAATCGAAAATAAAGAGAATAATGTTAATAAAAGATATTAAACAAATGTAAATTGATTGAACGAATCGATTATATCGATACTATCGCTTTTAAAAATATTTTACGACTGGCGGAGACAAACACAACAGTGCCAAAGTGTAATATAACCCACACTAAAATACTTTAGGTCCTACTAAAGTGCAATTAAATCACACACTAAAGTAAAAACGAAGAGGCAGAAGGATGCTGATAGAGAAAATGCTCTCAGTCGGAACGCAACCAATCCACTGCTGTTTTTGCTCTATTCAGCGCAGATTGGTGTCAAGAAAATGCGACTGCGTGTTTTGCGTGTAAAGAGTGAGTGGGTGTAATATTAAGGGGGTAAAAGAGGTAAGTGGGGGTTAAAGTATGGTGGGGGAGGGGAGAGATATTTTGGGAGATAAAAACGTTTCATTTTGTAAACAACTTTTTTTCCCCTTAATTTTCTAATATAATTTCCTTTCTCTCTCATCTTTCTCTCCCTCTCTTTTCTTATCGATGGAAGCGAGAAATGAAGATACGGTAGTAAACAGCGCAGGTAAAGAGCGCCACCTGCCGTCTCTCCTCAAACTCTCTTCACTCTCTCTCTCTCTTGCTCTCTTTCGCTTCCAATCACAATTGTTAATTTAATTTTTGGGTCCTCCAAATTTTTTCATCTCTTTTTCTTCCTCTTAATCGAGCTGTACGCCTCGTCGGCAGGTAGCGGACAAAACCTGTCTAAGGCGGAATAGCAATTGGATTCTATTAAGTGTTCGTTGGATGACGCTAGTTTTGAAACATGAATAAATCTAGTCGAATTTTAATGAAAATGAAGTATTGTTTTTATATTTACAGTACTTTAATTAACACTTCACATTTAATAGCAAAAAACTAATTTTTAGATTATGACTTCTACAACTGAGTCGGCACGTGTTAATGCGCTCGAGGAAATTTCCATTAATATTATGGTAGATTCCGACACATGCCGAGATGCAGTCGGCAGGTGCAGGCTGGAAGTCCACAAAAGCTTCGTCTGTCAAAGTGAGCACGTGTCGCCTCAGTTATAGAAGTCACATTCTAAAAATAATTTTTTATTATTAGATGGGAGGTGTTAATTAATGTAAATCTAAAAAAAATAATTTATTTTCATTAAAATTCGACTGATTTATTCTTGTTTCAAAACTAACGTCATCCAACGAACACCTTATACTTTTCCTTATCCACTTTTACTTTTTTTTAATAAAAAAAAATGTATCCGTTTTAAACAGTGTTTACAATAGTTTTTAGTGCTCAAAATTAACGCGCGTTCGTTTCCGCGTTAGACAGGTTTGTTCGTTCTTACAGGTTTTCCCGCTTTAATTTTTGTTTCCGTTCGGGAGTAGATAGTGAGATGGGCGTCAATTTCCGCTTTTTGTACATTCCAGTTTGCTTCTTAACCCAATCCAATCGAACGTTATCGCCCCTAGACGTCAGGGGAGTGTTACTCTCTCTCACTCTCTCTGAGTTGGTTGATAAGATGAGAGAGGGAGTGAGTGAGTGAGAGAGGGAGTGAGAGCGGAGGAAGGGAAATGGAGCGAACGATTATCGATAAGATGAATAGAAAATTGGATACTCTGAAGTTTCTTTTTTGCCAACTAAATTAGTAGTTTGTCGCATAATAAGCGAGTGTTTCTCTCTCTTTTTTTCTTTTTTCCCAACCTAAAGAGAGAGAGAGAGAGAGAGGAGAGAGAGAGAGTGGTGGGGTGGATATCGATAAAATATAAATAAACAAAATAACAGAGCCAGTTGTGGAATATAACGTTACGCTGCATTGTGATGCAAAATATATTCCGCATTTCCGTATTTTTATATATTTTTTGGTGGGCGGTTTCCTTTTTCTTTTTCTCCGATATCCTCCAAAAATATCCTCCAAATATATATTTTATATAATATGTAATTGTAAAAAAAAAATTTTTTTGATGTTTCGTAAACTAATATTTCTGAGAAAAATTTTTATTATTTTTTTTTTCCAAAGCGAGACCGATAAATATAATATGGTTGAGAAAGTGCTCGCTGGTCCTTCATATTTCACGGCGAAATATTTATTATATAAAAGAGAAATTAGGTTTTTCCCAACATCGATCCATCCATCAACTTTTTTATTTTTATTTTATTTTATTATCAAAAAAAAAATATATTTTATAGAAAATAACAATATTTCTCTCGAGTTTCGTTTTGACGAGTTTATTTTTACGACGAGAATTCGTATTGAAAATACACTTCTAACCGTCGGTTCATTATGTGTTTTGAAGGTCAACGATCATTTTTGTTGTTTGCATAATTATGTTTAATGTACACGGTGAGCGGAAAAAAGTGCGAAATCAAATAAATTCGTATTAAATAATAATTGAGCAAAAAAATTCCAATTAAACGAAAAATTTTTAGTAAAAAAAAAATTAAATGAAATCCAAAAAAAAAAAAATTTTTTTTAATAAAACGCAAATTTTATTTAAGAGAAAGAAAAAAAATCGAAAATAATATCTTTAAAAACAAAAATTGAGAAAAAAAAGTAATTTCTAATAAAACCCAAAAAATTTGCTTTTTTTTAAAAAAAAAAATTTAATAAAATCGGAAGAAAAAAATTTTTTTTAAACAAAAATTTTATAAATGACACGTGGGAAAAACTTTACCGTAAAGACTTTTTTCAACATTGACTTGTTCTATTTTGTGTCCAAAATATCCACTTCCAGTCTCAACCTTCATTCTCTATGTTACATCGCATCTTCATCGGCTTCATCGACACTCTCCCTATCTCAGCTAGGTATAATGCTTGTGTTGCTGCGTGTGCTGAGACCGGAACTGGATATTTAAAACACAAAATAAAACAATTCAATGCTGAAAAAAAAAATTATTAAAATAAAGTTTTTCCACGTGTCATAAAAAATTTTAAATTGTTAAAATTGATTAAATACGAATTCAGTTTATTCCGGTATTTGCCCGGACTAAACCGTGTAATTGTTATAAATTATGCACATCGTGTTTTAGGCTATTCAAAGCGAAAACTGATTCCGCTTTTAATTTGTAAAAAAAAAAAAGTAAAGAAAAATTTAAAAAAATACATTAAATATGCTCACTAGAAAACTACGAAGCAAGTTAACTAAAAAAAAAATTAATAAAATGTACGCGAACATTTTGAACAGCTCAAAGAGTAGGGCCGAGTTCGGCCTTCATTGTCCAAGAAAAACCAAAGCAAGTTAATTAAAGAAAATTAATAATAATAAAAAAAAAATTAAACGCAAATATTTGAAAGTTTTTTCGGCGAAAATTTTAATATTTTAATGATAGAAATTGAACGCATTTGTGTAGGCAAATTAACCGGAAGCGCGGAGGATTATAACAATGTAATGGTTGGTTGTCTTCGGTGTATGTGCAGCGCCCCCTGGAGGTAGCGGCCCCATCCATCTTCATTTCACATGAGTGGAGATGCAATGGAGAGAGATAAAAGTAGAGGTTGTGTGACCAAAAGGGTTTTTCAAACAGCATATAAAAGCGCCGTTATCTCTTTATTATTATCGCCGAGCAAACAGCGCCCTCTACAACCACTACTACTACACACGCGCACTTAAGCCAGCGAATCGTATTTAGATGCGGATTGGATCATGTACAGTAGGGCACCGCCGCCGCTGACAAAATCGATGTGTGAAAAAAGATGGAGAAAAAGAAGAAGAAGAAAAAAAAGAGAATGAGCGTCGATAAAGACGCTTTTATTTCGATTAAGACATAAAATCGCCGTCAGGTGGCGCTGTTTACGACCTGCGCAACGAGTTTTTAGGTGCTTTTACACTTGGACTCCGCCCCACTTCCTCCGCTCACGCCCCCTCTCTCTACCTTTACTAGAAAAAAAAAGGGTCCGCTAAACACGTTTTAAGTTGATTAAATGCGGATAATCCAACTTTTTCGTGTGTGCGAAAATAATAACCCCAAACGAGAGAAAAAAAAAATAAAAGTGAGGGAGAAAAAAAAATAAAAAGGGGGCGGGGAAATGAAGGGAAAATGGCGGGGATGACAAAAAAATGGCGGTTGTTTAAGTGTATAATAATACTAAAAAAAATATCGATTAAAATTTTCGGTTATTCGGCGATTAGCTTTGCGCGAGAGATCAATGTCTTTTCAGCGGCGCTACAATATTAGGGTGTTCGTTGGATGACGTTACTTTTGAAACATGAATAAAACAGTCAAATTTTAATGAAATTTAATTATTTTTTAAAAATTTCACATTAATTAATACCTCCCATTTAATAATAACAAATTTATTTTGGAGTATGACCTCTACAACTGAGTCGGCACGTGTAAATGTGCGCACGCGCTCACTTTGACGGCAAAAGCTTTTGCGGACTTCCAGCTTGCACCTGCCGACTGAACCTCGGCATGTGCCGGCATCTACCATAAAGACTAATGGAAATTTCCTTGAGCGCATTAACGCGTGCCGACTCAGCAATAGAGGTCCTATTCTAAAAATTGTTTTTTATTATTAAATGATAGGTGTTAATTAATGTAAATATAAAAAAATTAATTCATTTTCATTAAAATTCGACTGTTTTATTCACGTTTCAAAACTAACGTCATCCAACGAACACCCTATATAAATGTCCATTTTTACAGGGTGTCCAAATAATATCTAAATAATCCATTTTCCTGCCATTTTGCGGGCAATTTATGCATCAAGCTAAAGCCGATGACACTTCCATTCTTTTTTTTTTTTTTGTTACTAAAAACCACATTAAACACAAACTTTAAGAAAAAAAACCCTAAATTTTTTTTTAAAAAAAAATGGCACTTTCAGCTTTTTATTTTTTTACTATTTCTTTTATTATTCGAGAGCTAGAATGTAACACTCAGCGTGACTCTCTCGCGTAAATCGAGGGAAAAGAAAAAAAAAATGCGGTGGATGAATATTTGATAGTGGTTTGGGCGTGAGAGACGTGTCCAGCCAGCAGGTGGCGTTCTCATGCAGGGTGAATAGTCAATTTGGCGCCTAAAGTTAATACGAGTCACGCGAGATGGCGAGTGCCGCGCCAGCTACTTCCGCTCTCCATCGCCGGATGCGTGGAATGTGTGTGCGCGGGAGGGGGAAGAGTTTAGCCGCTGCCGGAAGTGACAATCAGCTGAGTGTGAGTGACGTCACCGCACTGGTTCCTGCGCCGATCAAAGCCGATGATTACGATTGAATAATGATTGAACGATGACGTTTATCTTTTTTTTCTTTCTTTTTTTTCCAGAAGGGAGCGCTGCGTTCGTTGTGTCGTCATCCACGAGAAGCACCCCAATGTCCTGCAGTACAAAGAAAGTGAGTAGACGACGCTCTGTTTATCATACATACATCATCCGCACAGTGTAATTAATAGGGAAAAATGACACTTCCGGTTTGATGAGTGAGTCACGAACATCCCAAATGGTTTCAAAACTATTAAAAATTGTCCTTCTATACACTTTTAATAATGTAAAGCTTTTCTCTTTAGAATTCAGAGGAAAATGTTATAGGGTGTTCGTTGGATGACGATAGTTTTGAAACATGAATAAATCAGTCGAATTTTAATGAAAATGAATTATTTTTTTAAAATTTACATTAACTAACACCTCCCATTTAATAAGAAAAAATAATTTTGAGAATATAACCTCTACAACTGAGTCGGCACGTGTAAATGTACTCACTTTGACGGCTAAAGCTTTTGCGGACTTGTAGCCTGCATCTACCGTAGAATTAAAGCAAATTTCCTCGAGCGCATTAACTCGTGCCGACTCAGTTGTAGAGGTCATATTCTAAAAATTGTTCTTTATCATTAAATGGGAGGTGTTGTTGTATGTAAATTTTTAAAAAATAATTCATTTTCATTAAAATTCGATTGATTTATTCATGTTTTTAAACTAACGTCATTCAACGACGACACTGCGTAGGACAAAAGAGTTTCTCTTAACATTCAATGGCCGTTTGTTTTGTTTTTTCTTGAAATCAATAAAAAGAGAGTGTTACAATTGTATATATATTTTTTGTGGAAAGCACTTTTCAATCTATAAAAGCAGGTTTAGCTGTATAAAAACCACTAAACGCTTGTTTTGTTATCGGAAACTCTTAATTTATTTACCAAATAAAAAGGTTTTTAATACCGTCTACTCCCTCCTTCTCTACTTCCTTTATTCCGTAACTAAGATACCCCACACTTTAAATATTATTATCCGGTTGGGGTTTTTTTTTTGTCTCTCTATCTCTAACCACATTACACACTATCCAAAATTTCATTCACTAACACCAATTCATAACTTGAAACAACTATACTTTATTCACTACACCGCAGCTTTGTTTACATAATTTTACTCAAACATCTTTTTTTTTCTTTCGAGGCAGTTCACTACCTTTCTAAACTTTTTTAAGTTCGCTAAAACGTTCTTTAAACTTCTTGAAATTCATTTAACGCTTTTAATCCTCTTTACAACGTTATTTTAACTTGACTAAAACGTTTTTTACGCATTTTAAATCGATTTTTTTGCCTTCTAAAATAATTTTTTTTAACTTACTAAAACGACTTTTGAACTTACTAAAACGACTTTTGAACTTACTTAAACGTTCTTAAAGTTTTCTTACGTTTACAAAAATTTTACTAAAGCGTTTTTTTTTTTCCAACTCACCCAAAATGTGTCCTATGAAGAACGTACTTTTTAAAAAATTAATAAATCAGTCAAATATTAACGAAAATGCATTTATTTATACATATTTACATTTACAACATCTCCGATTTAGTAATAAAAATTAATATTTGGAATATGTGCCGGCATCTGCCATAGAGTTAATGCAAATTTTATTTCGCGCGTTAACACATGCCAACTCAGTTAGGGAGGTCATATTTCAAAAGTCATTTTTTTATTATTAAATCGGAGATGTTGCTGAAAATAAGAATATATAAATAAGTACATTTTCATTAACATTTGACTCATTTATTAATTTTTTAAAAAGTGCGTTCTCCATGGGACACCCTATACATTGTGTTTATTTTAACCGACAAAACGTCTATCGGTGTATAAGTACACCATGTAGTTTGTAGGAAGACACCCCACCATTATTTCGCTCATTAAATAAAGAAGCAGAAGACGAAAAAAGAAAAAAAAAAGAGTTTGTGTTAAAGAGAGGGGTGTGACCACGCCCCTTCCCAATATAACCCCAACGCGATCATTAGAGGTTCGGTCCGTTCCGAGTTTGCCTTACACTATGATTAGCAAACCCCCTAACTATTAATTAGGGTTTATCGGTTGGCAAATACAGGGCGGATGAAAAGAAATAGGCGACCGAACTTAATATTTTTCTTTCTTTCTTTCCTTCTCCTTTAGCCTACTGCGATCCCCGGGAAAGTCTGGAAGATACGTGCTCCAAAATTAACGGGGATGCGACGCTCTACACCATGTTTAGAGGTAATTTACACGCGTTTTTATATTCCACTTTCGTTTCATGTATGTGGGGTTTTTTTTTTTTTTTTTTGCGATTCCTATATGCTTTCGAGGGGAAGGGTTAAAGGTTTATAGCTGTCATTTTCTGTTGTTAAAAGTTAAATCTGTTTCTAGGAAAAATTGTTATCCCCCTTTTTTTTAAATGTAATTATATAGGGTGTTCGTTGGATGACGTTAGTTTTGAAACATGAATAAATCAATCGAATTTTAATGAAAATGAATTATTTTTTTTTATATTTACATTAATTAACACCTCCCATTTAATTATAAAAAACAATTTTTGGAATGTGACCTCTACAACTGAGTCGGCACGTGTGAACGTGATCACTTTGACGGTTAAAGCTTTTGCGGACTTCCAGCCTGCACCTGCCGACTGCATCTCGGCACGTGCCGGCATCTAACGTAAGATTAATGCAATTTTCGTCGAGCGAATTAACGCGTGCCGACTCAGTTGTAGAAGTCATATTCTAAAAAGTGTTTTTATTATTAAATGGGAGGTGTTAATTAATGTAAATTTTTAAAAAATATTTAATTTTCATTAAAATTCGACTGGTTTATTCACGTTTTAAATCTAGCGTCATCCAACGAACACCCTATACTTTTAATAACAATAATTTAATAGAGCATTTAAAAATGATGTTAAAATAATCAATTGTCCCATTTGCACCAATCCTTGCGCGATCCCACAGTTAATTTTACTAGCAAAAGTGTGTTTTAATGGGTTTTTGCTTGCAGTGAACGGCACCGCGGAGACCTGTCCTTTCGCCGGCCCATTCACCTTCATCTACAACCGGGGTCACGGCGAGTGTCACAGTCCCGTGTCCAGCGTAGACTCTTGCACCGAAGATTACCGTCTGCTCTTCCGGTACCAAGCTTGTCCGGATGTGTCCGGCACAGAAAGCACGGGTGAGTTAAACCGCATTTTTTTAATCTCTTATTTTATCACGTTCTACTCTACGAGGGCTATCCATAAACTAAGTTTCGCTCATCCAGAAAAAACAAAATAATAATTAGAAAACTACAAACAATATTTATTTACCTTTGCACACTATTTTTCTCCTTACGCTGTAATTTTCTCTCCTTTCTAAGCAATTTTTGGTACCTAAGCAACAGCTTTTTGGCAACCACTTCGGAAAAATCTGCCGCCAAATTTTGCAGATCAATTTTTTAAAATTTTTTTCCATCAAATGTTTTTAAAATTTATTTATCAATATTTATTTGATTAAATTTTTTTCACATTTTTGTTTTTTTTTTGTTTTTTTTTCAACTTTTTGTCACTTTTTTTCGCTTTTTTTTTTCCCAAAATTTTCTTATCTTTTTTTTTTTTTCAATTTTGTTTATCAACTCTTTTTTTTATCAGTTTGTTTCAATTTGTTTATTAAAATTTAAAAAAAAAAAATTAATCAGCAAAAATTGGCTGCGGATTTTTACAAAGTGGGGGATTAAAAAAGCTGTTGTTAGGTACCGGAAATGCTTAGAAAGGGGTGCAAATTACAGTGTATGGAGAAAAATAGTGTACAAAAGTAAATAAATATTGTTCGCAATTTTTTAATAATTATTTTGTTTTTTCTTAATGAGCAAAACTTACTTAATGAATGGCCCTCGTATATTCACACACTTTACATTCATGGTACTGTACATATGTCAACATTAAGATTTAAATTCCAAAATTTTTGAGAATTCGAAGCTATTGGTTAGTGTTAATTAACTAAAATTTTGAAAACGAGTTCCTGGAACCGTTTTTAACTGCCGCTTCTCTCGCTTCCTGTCAACCAATCCCGTCGCCATTGTTGATGACCGCAATTGCTGGGAATGGGGGAAGAAAGTTTTCCATTGAAACCCAGTCTTAATCCGACCGAGAAAAATAAAATAAAAAAAAAAAAAAAATCCAACCATCTGTTTCCGGCGGCGCAGATGGACGCCGAGATGAGTTAGGGCCGAATTCCCATGCAAAGCAGCCGGCCACGTGTTGCCATTTTCTCCTCGGAACGACGTCAGCCGGCAGTTCCGGCGAATTGGAAAAATGCAAAGCGACCTGATTTACACACCTTCATCCGCCGCAACTATTTTTTTTTTCTTTCTCCGCGCAATTTCAACGAATTACGCGGCGGACGTTTTCTCTCGTATAAACCCTTAAGTTACGGGGCAAGAAAATAGAGAGGAAAAAAAAAATTGGGTGACAGCTTAAAGTATTAAAACTTTTTGAGATAGAAAATGGCGGCTGTTGAAATTTTTTTTTTTTTTTTTTTTTTAGCTGCTGAAATTTTAATCCTAAATTACAGAGTGCGAAAAATTTAAGTTTGTGAAATACCAGCTTTTTTTTATTATTATTTTTTTTTTTGGCTATTCAAATCTTGTTTTAAGTCGAATGAATTCGATTCGTTTTACGAACGGATGATAGTAGTCTTAAAAACGAAATGGCTTTCAAACGCGGATGATGACTTTTTTTTTATTAAGAACCGAATGAAATGCGGATCTTATTATATATATTTTTTTATTTAATCTGGGTTTTACCCCGATTTAAGTTTTTTTAAATATTATGTTAGTGATACCAAAAAAAAAAAAAAAAAAAGGTTGAAAGGATTTCCATTTTTAATGTGTTTTTTTAAAAAAATAAACAAAAAAAGTAAGTCATTAAATTTGACCCAAAGTTGTAAGAATCTTGTAAAAAAAAAAATATTACGAAGTTTTATTACGAAGAAATATAACGAAGTTTATAATGACCTTATACCCGATGTTTATGTAATAAATTTGGTCTAATGTTGCAAAAATCTTGCAAAAAAATAAGTGAGTGTCCTATGACGTTATAGCCGTGGTTAACGTATTAAATTTGGTTTAATATTACAAAAATCTTGTAAAAAAAAAAATTAATACATTAACAAGGTGCTTTTCTGACGTTATAGCCGAGGTTTATCTATTAAATTTGGTCTAATACTGTATTGCAAAAATCTTGCAGAAAAAAATAAGATAGTGTCCTAAATTTTTATAACGCTATAGCCGAGGTTAACGTATTTTCTCGACTCTCAAACAAAACTTTTTTTATAGGCCTACTATTCTAAAGATACGATACACCTGAAAATTAACGTTTTATACGAGTTATTTGCGCATGCGTCCCCATAAAAGCCTCAATTTTTATTATTTAATTAAAAAGTATATTTTAATTATTATTACACTGTGTTTATTTTAAATTTAAGTTTTTTTTTATTTATTCATTTATTATTATTATTTTTTTTTTATATAAAAAAAAAACCAAATAAGTTTAATGACACGAAGACTTAAATTCCCAGCTCCTTAAAAGATGGTAATAAATGTATTTTCGTTTGAATAAATTCCATACTAAAATACACGTCAACGCTATACATAAAAAAAAAAAAATAAGAAAGAAATAAAAAAAAAAAACTTAATTAGGATGGAACTGAGAATCTTCAATTAACGATTTACAATAAAGCAAAGAGGTTTTGCAAACGATACCAATTAAACCCAAAGAAAAAAAATACCATTTAAATAAGAAAAAAATAAAATATAAAAAAAAAAAGATGAGAGAGAAAAAAAAATAAAGAAGATAAAAAAATTGCTCGGAATTCAAGTGTTATCTCCAGTTCAACTCTCGCACATTTTCCACTACTTTTTTTTTTCTTTTTCTTTCATCATTTAATTCCCGTAATCAAGGCATTTAGAAGTCGAATGGAAGAGAAGCTTCATTCTTTTTATATCACTGTTTCTCAAATGCACCGCCATTCTACACTAGATCAACATTTATTTTTGCATTTTATTTCTTTTCTTTTTTCTTATTGTCGTGATGAAATAGAAGAACGGTTCGTCGATCCCTCTCTATACGCATCTCTAATAGCCTATTTTTTTATTCTCGGTGTAATCTTCCCGTCACCACACCCCCTCACTCACTTTTTATTTCTTATTTAAAAAAAAAAAGATTTTTTTTTTGTTGCAAATTTTGGAAAATTTTAGGTTCGAATGCGTTGAAACTGAAGCCCATTCCCAGGCTAAGTACCGCCACTTTCGCATTCCTAAGCAATGACTTCTCTTTCTATCCATCTCCTACGTAAATTTGTCTGCTTTCCACTTTTGCTGAGGTCGCCATTATTCAAACGAAAAAGACCCTATTTCTATTCACCTAATTTTCTCTATCTCCATCATTCTGTCTCGATCTACGTTCTTCTTTCTTTCTTTTTTTTTTTTGTCTTTCTAATTCCATCTTTCTGTTTTTATATTACCATCGTTCTGTCTACATACAACTGTTTGTATAGGGTGTTCGTTGGATGACGTTAGTTTTGAAACATGAATAAATCAGTCGAATTTTAATGAAAATGAATTATTTTTTTTAAATTTATATTAATTAACACTCACAATTTAATAATAAAAAAAAAACAATTTTTGAAATATGACCTCTACGACTGAGTCGGCACGAGTAAACGCGCTCACTTTGATAGCTTAAGCTTTTGCGGACTTCCAGCTTTCACCTGCCGACTAAATCTCGACATCTACCGTAGGATTAATGGAAATTTCCTCAAGCGCATTAACACGTGCCGACTCAGTTGCAGAGGTCATATTCTAAAAATTGTTTTTTATTATTAAATGGGAAGTGTGAATTAATGTAAATATTAAAAAAATAATTAATTTTCATTAAAATTCGACTGATTTATTCCCGTTTCAAAACTAACGTCATCCAACGAACACCCTAAATATTCTTCGTTCTGCCTCCGTATACATGTATTTCCATTTTATAGCTCTGTATTTTCATTGTGCTGTTTTTTACACTTCCGCTTCTCCACTTCATTTTTTAAGTGTCTATCTTTTGGCCTCCGTTAGTTGCTTAATTTTCATCCTTCTGTCTCTGCATTTCTATCTTTATTTTTTAAGTCACTATTATATATTTTTTTGTCTTTTATCTCTATCTACATTCTTCTACCTATCCATCTATCTCTTTCTGTGTTTTTTTCCTGGCTGTTTCCGCCTCTATCTATATACAGTATCCGTCTGCCAGAATAATGTTCAATGTAACGCGAAGAATTTTCTCTCGGAATTTTTGGTGAATCCAATTTTTCAAAAAACTAAAATCTCTATACATAGTAGACGACATTCCATTCGACCAATACATTACATCATCAGAAAAACATCCGCTTTCCTTCTCCCTTTCACTTTTTTTTTAAAGAGAGAAAAAAAAAAGAAAAATATATTTTTAGAGTAACTGTCCAAAACCTCTAAATAGCGATGTTTGAGGGAGAGAAAATGCCTAAACAGCTCAAAAGTTGAAAAAGAGACTTTTTAGCTACATAAATATTTTCTTCTTTCCTTACATACTTATATATTTAAAAACTATATAAAAGCCTTCTTTAGGCTAACCCACCCTCCCCCTACTTCTCTCATCATTTATTTTGTGCTTCGAAATCTTTTCTACGACAAAGATTGTATAGATGAAGAAAATAAAAGTTGAATCGAGTCTTCCGTAAAAACGAAGGAGAAAAGAAAATTATGAAAGAATTCGTACACAAAAAAGATAAATATTTTTATGAAGCTATTAATAAAAATGCTTTAAAAAGAGAGAGAAAGAGAAAGTAAATTAATAGCCTCAAACAGTTTAGTAACAAATAAACACACTAGTCTTTATATGAATTTGAAATACAGTGTGTTTGTTTTGTTAAATGAAGTTAGTTTTGAAAAATGAATAAATCGGTTAAATTTTAATGAAAATCAATTATTTTTTTAACATTTACATTAATTAATAGCTCTCATTCAATAATAAAAAAAACAATTTTTGGAATATGACCTCTACAACTGAGTCGGCACGTGTTAATGCGTTCGAGGAAATTTCCATTAATCCTACGGTAGATGCCGGCACATGCCGAGATGCCGTCGGCAGGTGCAGGCTGGAAGTCCGCAAAAGATTTAGTCGTCAAAGTGAGCACATTTGCACGTGCCGACTCAGTTGCAGAGGTCATATTCTAAAAATTGTTTTTTTATTATTAAATGGGAGGTGCTAATTAATGTAAATCCATAAAAAAAATTAATTTTCATTAAAATTCGACTGATTAATTCATGTTTCAATACTACCGTCATCCAACGAACATCCTATAAATACCGTGCAGCATTTAAAACTGCAGTAATTTTTTTTAAAGCATTTTTACATTATGCTAGCAGAAAGTACATAACAAAAACACATATTTTTTTGGGCAAATGATGTCATAAGTTACAAGAAAAAGTAGTTAAGATAAGTATTAAGGGAAAGAAAAGTCGCTCTCTCCGCCATCTCTTGAATACATACTGTATATAGCAATACGACTTTTTTTTAAGCTGATGATATCAAATCTAAGAAGAGATTTTTGTTAGACGAACGAAAAAGTTTTCTGTTAGTCGAAGTAATAGAAAATAATCTAAAAAAAAAAAAAAAAAAAAAAAAAAATAGGACGAGCCAAAAAAAAAAAAAGGAATGTCCGAATAGTTTGGTCTTTGTTTTGAAACGACTTTCTGGCTGCCATTGGCATAAAACCAGACCTCAGGATGGACCAAATTACAAAACGAAAGTGATTATCCGACACCTACATTACACGACTCTCTCTCACTCTCTCATTCTATCTCTCACTCACTCACTATGTAGCGTTACATCGGTTTCCGATTCCAATTTTTTTTTTTTTATATATATTTCTTTCATTCGTTTGATTTTTTTTTTCGACGTTTCTTAACGAAATTTTTTCTTTTCTTATATTTTCTTTTGCTCCAACTTCAAATTAGCTATTAAATTTAGTAGTACAGTACATGGCTTCCTACGCTTCTCTCATTGCCACTTCCAAAGCACTGTGTGTGTGTGATGAGAGGGAACTAAAAAGGAAAGAAGCTGGTGGTGGGGGATGAGAAGAATTAGACAAAAGATGAAGGAAGAGAGAAAGAGTGAGAGAGAGAGAGAGAGATAGAGAGAGAAAGAAATGTAATCCTTCTTTTTTTATAAATAATGAAAAAGTCATTTCTGGTAATTACAATAGGCGTAAAATACAGAAAGAGAAATATGTTTTATATGAATTATTCCCTCACTGTCTCTCACTCACTCTTTCTCTCTCTCCTTACGTGTATAAATAAATTTTTTTTAGCCGCCTTTAATTTGCACAAAAATGTATTTCCCACGGCGCATGTTCTTTGTTGTTAAACGAATTTTATGCATCAGATAAAAATATTTTTAAAAAAAAAAAATGCTGCACTAATCTCTCTACTCACTCCAAACGCATTTCACGGACGAAGTATTGTGTTTTCCGGAAACTCAAAGAACGATGGAGAGAGAGAGAGAGAGAGAGAGAGAGAGAGAGAGAGAGAGAGAGAGAGAGAGAGAGAGAGAGAGAGAGAAAGGGAGAGAGTTGTTTGGGTGACGCGAAATAATCGAGAGAAGAATAAGAAAGTCATTTTTCTAAATGTACGTGCAATGCGGGACAGCTTGTCTATTGTTTACTACGTGTTAAACGAATTAGCTGCTAAGGAGGTGCTTTTTATTTTATTTATTTATTATTCAAAAAAAAAAAAAATACCGGTAATAACAAAATTTAAAAAAATTTTTCTGCGAATTTGTAAACAATTTTAAATGCGTTTAAAAATAAAATGATTATTAAAATATTTATAGTTGAAATGGCTTGTATAGGATGTTCGTTGGATGACGTTAGTTTTGAAACATGAATAAATCAGTCGAATTTTAATGAAAATTAATTATTTTTTTTAAATTTACATAAATTAAGACCTCCCATTTAAGAATAAAAAACAATCCTTGGAATATGACCTCTCCAACTGAGTCGGCACATGTTAACTCGATTAGCAAAATTTTAAATAACTTTCTCATGCGCGTAATTGCCAACATCCAAGCAGACACGTGCGAGAGAATTTTTAGAAATTTCGTTACACGCGTTAACATGTGCCGACTCATTGGCGGAGGTCACATGCCAGATGTTATTTTTCATTGTTAAGTCGGTGATGTTGTTCTAACAATTTCATTAAAATTTGTCTTCTTTATTCGTTTTCGAAAAACTCCGCAAATTTAAAAACACACGTTATATGTGTTCGTTGGATGACGTTAGTTTTGAAACATGAATAAATCAGTCAAATTTTAATGAAAATTAATTATTTTTTTAAAATTTACATTGATTAACACTTCCCATTTAATAATAGAAAAACAATTTTTAGAATATGACCTCTACAACTGAGTCGGCACGGGGTTTTATCCGCGATATAAGATGATAAAAATTAAAGCTGATATTTTATATTGAAAACTGCGGTTGTTGAGGGAAGTTTGTTTTTAACGTAAAAAATTGCAATGATAAAAAAAGCAGAGATATAAAGAAAGAGAGCCAGAGTGATGGAGTAAGAGAGAGAGAAAAAGAGAGCGATTTGCCTTTGGGAAGTTTTGGAATATTATGATTTTTTCTGGTAGAACCAAAAGCGTGGTATTACTTCCGTTCTTATTTATTTATTTGAGCTGACTTTTTTTCACTCTCTCTCGCTTCTTTTTCCTATTGGTGAATTCGTGTTTGCGCACACTCGCGCAGTGTTGTCCGATCATATTTTTTTTTGCTTTCTTGCGTAAGAATTTTTTTTTTTTTTCATCATCTTTTATTTTTCGACGCTGGATTTGGGGAAAATCATATTTCACGAATTGTGTTTCCCCGGAGAATATCTCAAGCAGCAAGAATAGGGAGATTGAAAGCTATTACGTCGTCGATGTAAACAATTTCACCACTCAAATACACGTTGCATTTACATGCGAAGACAGAATGAGAGTGAGAGAGAGAAAGAGAGAGGCAACGAAAGAGTAAAAAAAAATATTTACATTTTTTTCAATTTAGGCGAAAAAAATTTTATTTTTATTTTTCCTTTTGAGATTGGAGTAATAAAAAAAACAGGGAATTTAAGGTATAGTAAGGAATTAGTATGGATTTTCAAAACACTAATCATCGAACGAGAAAGCGACATTTTTTGATCAAAAAAAAAATTGAATAATACCGGTATTCTTTTAAAAAATTTATTGAAGATTATTTAATTTTTTTCTTCCAAAATTATGTTTTTTTTTTTTTTTTTGAGTTTTTGAGTGCTAATCCGTTGGGCTTTTTAATTATTATTATTTAAAAAAAAAGTACACACCATGATAATTAGATCGCCATGTTAATTAGAAGAGTGCTCTGTTTTAAATACTAATTTTATATTTTTAAATAACAAAATTTTACATTGCGTCAGCGCGAACAAACAAAAAACCACGTGTTGATTTCATTGTTAAAAAAAAAATAAAAGATAAATAAAAAAAAAAAATCGTTTTGTCCTACGAAAACACGACTTAAATTTATTTTTCATTTACACTAAATTCGGTATATCTTATAAATAAAAGCCTTTAAAAAAATGGGTATTAAATAATTATTAACGTAGAACAGCACTTCTTCCGTATATATTTTTCGAAACCACGCCTACAATATTAATGAGAACGGGGTATATATATCCGAAGCTAAAAATCAACAATATTTCTTCAAATAAATATCAAAAAAAAAAAAAAAAAAAAACACCAGAGAACTTTTAAACTAAATATTTAAAAAGCATTAAGAAAGCTTTTTAAGAAGATCATGTTTAACTTTTTACATTTATATAAAGAAAAAAAATTTTTATTTTTCTATTTAAGAAGGAGGGAAAAAACAAAACACGAATTTTGTAGACGAAAAAGCTTTTTTTTTTTTTTGTTTTGAAAATTGCAAGTTTTTTGTCAAAAAAAAATAATAAACTTTTAATATTTTTTTCTCTCTCTTTCGTTATAATGGTATAGAAGAAGAAGAAGCCTCTGGTAGGTTTTGTATCTATATCGATGAAATTTTAAAGCGGCGCATGCGCGGTGAGAATGGATAAGCTAGCGAGAAAATAATACCGGATATGAGTCTCTCACGCACACGCACGCGCGTATACGCTGAAAAATACCCCAGTTGAAAAGAAAACGAACTGTCAAAATAATAAATAAAAGAAAAGCCTATCTCTTTCCGACGCCAACCAATACAGCGAAATAGATAGACTCAGAGAGAGAAATAGAGAGGGAGAGAGTGAAGGGGGGGCCGGATGTACACGGGGCTCACCAAAATATCACTTTTTTTTTTCTTTTTTACAATTCAAACGAGGACAAAAATATGCCACGTGAAATATAGAAAAATTCATATTTTTTTCTCCTTTCAAATGTCGATAATTTTCAAATATTCAATAGGTAGTTGAATGGGAGATAGCGAGAGACGGGGGTTGGCCTAAATTCAATTTTTAGCCTAAAATAATGTCATCTACTGAATATACACGGTGTTCGCAAAAAAGTGCACCCAATTTAATTAGTATGAAATCCCTTTTAATTATTTAAAATATTTTAATGAACATGTGGAATAACTTGACTTTAATCACTTAAAAAAAACAACAATGAATTGTTCTATTCTGGGTTTAAAATATACACTTCCGGTCTCAACATAAATGTCAAAAAAAGTGTTTTAAAATCAAAAAAATTTTTCATGTGTCTATTAAAATATTTTTTAGTACCGGTAATAAAATTTTTTTGTTCTATCGGCCGAATTTTTGAGCAAAAAAAAAATAAAAACCGGAAGTCATTAAAAGTTAAAATAAATAAATCAAAGAATCACCAAATATTTTTATTATTACTAAAATTTCGTTACCTTAATTTTTTACCGTGTATGAGGAATTATCCTTAAAAAAAATTTTATACACTTGTAATAATAATAAAAAAAATTCAGATATCTGGTTATAAAAGTTCACAAAATTACGCAAATTTTGAAAAACGAATATATCAGTACAATATTAATGAAAATAAATTAATTATTTTATATTTACATTTGGCAACATCTCCGATTAAATAATAATAAAAAAAAATTATTGGAATATGACCTCTCAAACTGAGTCAGCACGTGTTAACGCGAACATCCAACTTCATGTGCCGGCTGAATCTCAGGCATCTGCTGTGGAGGTTTTGAAAATTTCGTTGAGTGCGTTATTACGTGCCGACTCACTTAAAAAGGTCATATTAAAACAATTGTTTTTTACTATTAAATCGGAGATGTTGCCTAATGTAAATAAAAAATAATTTACGCCATTTCATTAAAATTTGACAGATTTATACACGTTTTAAAACTTGCGTGATTTCGCGCTGACTTAAAACAATAAAGATTTCTTATAAAACAGTGTTTAAACATTTTAATCTCGTAATGATTGCGCATGCGTGTATCTTTTTTTTTTTTGACGACTTTTATTATGTTTTGAAAAGTGGGTTTATTAATCTAGTTCTCGTTTAGTGCGAATTTTTTATCCTCAACCCGCGTATTAAAAAAAACCACGGAATCACAAAGTTTGCGCTACTTCAATATTGACTTTGCATCACCCCTGTAAAACGAGATATCTCTACGTAATATAATAATAATAATAATGTGAAGAGAGGTTGTTGATGCATGAGCCCAGAGTGTCATCTCGACTTCTTTTCACGCGGATAGGTGTCGCTTCGAGACGTATCGATCACTCCTCTTCTTCCTCCGCTCATTCACTCAACTTTCTTAACCTTTAAAAAACCATGAAGAAAAAAAAAATCCACCTCAAATCCTATCTATCTTCTATACAATATTATATTAGAAAAACGACTTTAAATCCCCTCAAAAAAAAAAAAAAAATTCACTTCCTCTTCCCCCTATCAACCCCTACTTTTTTTTAAAAAAATATTATATAGATACAGTAAAACCCGCATATAGTGCGAACCCGCGTATAGTGCGACCATACTTCAGTCCCCAGAAAGTAAAAGTCTTTATAATAAGCCCGCTTATAGTGCGCGCCACTTAAATAATTTTTTTTTTAAAATTTATTTCAAATATAGGAATTTAAAAATTGTGAACTTTGTGGGTATTTTTTTTTCGTGCCAATTACAGAATGCTTTTTAAAGAAAAGCCAAAAAAATTGGATAAAAAAAAAAATTTTTGAGTAAAATTTTCGTTTCGCTAAGAAAATACTTTAAATTACATTTTTAGCATTTCCCGGTTATAGTGCGATCCCGCTTATAGTGCGAGCCACTTAAGTAATTTTTTTTTTTTAAATTTATTTCAAATATAGGAATTTAAAAAATTGTGAACTTTCCGGGCAGTTTTTTCGTGCCAATTACAGTATGCATTTTAAAGAAAAGCCAAAAAAATTGGATAAAAAAAATATTTTTGAGTAAAATTTTCGTTTCACTAACAAAATACTTTAAATTACATTTTTAGCATTTCCCGGTTATAGTGCGATCACGCTTATAGTGCGAGCCACTTAAGTAATTTTTTTTAATTTATTTCAAATATAGGAATTTAAAAATTGTGAACTTTCTGTGCAGTTTTTTCGTACCAATTACGGAATGCTTTTTAAAGAAAAGCCAAAAAAATTGGATAAAAAAAATAATATTTTTGAGTAAAATTTTCGTTTCACTAAGAAAATACTTTAAATTACATTTTTAGCATTTCCCCGCTTATAAGTTATAGTGCAAATTTTTGCTGGTCCATTGAATCGCACTATAAGCGGGTTTCACTGTATATATTTTATTTTATTTTTTGGGTGATGAAAAGGTGTCGCACAAAAAGAATCGAAATTAAAGCGAGAGAGAAAGTTTTATAAAAGAACGTCATCTTTTTTTTTTTTTTTTTTGCCTCCACCAAACACATTTTTCACGCATCTTTTTCATTTGAAAATTGAAAAGGGGTAAAACGCATTCTCCCCTACCCCTCCCAGCGCCTCATTTCCGTTTTTCTCCCCTGCTCTTCCCCGTAACCCCTTTCTCCTCTCCAGCAGCACCACCAACTCCACTTCAACTTCATTTCCGATGAAAACGAAGAAGCCGAAATCCGCGGCGTGACGGATGGAAAGACACAGGTGGAGGACACCCCACCACCCCTTCACCTATCACCCCCCCCCCTCACTCTTTTCATCCCTCTCTATATCTTTATTTTATCCCCCATTCCTCTCTTTTACACCTCATCACGTGATGCAACTATTAACACCTCAGCCAATCAAATAAATGCAGCGCAGTTTTTGAGGACGAAAAATGCCACCCAAAGAAATTTGACGCCTGTCCGTGACGTCAATACTCCCAACCACTCCCACTCTTTTATCATTCTTTCACTCTCTTATCAATCTTTCACTCTCTCTCTCGCACACGAGCATTATTATATCGGTGAAATGTCGGTAAAACGAAGTTAATGAGAAGAAAGTTTGTTATTGCGAAGTGTTGTTCGGAGGAGACAATTCCCAGAGTACTCGAAAAAAGGTGTGCGCATGCGCACATTTAATTTTAGGAATCGCGTTTGCTCATGCGCAGTTAAATAGGGTGTTCGTTGGATGCCGTTAGTTTTGAAACAAGAATAAATCAGTCGAATTTTAAAAAAAATTTTACATTAATAAATACCTCTCATTTAATAATAAAAAAACAGTTTTTAAAATATGACCTCTACAACTGAGTCGGCACGTGTTATTGCGCTCGAAAAAATTTCCATTAATCCTATAGTAGATGCCGACACGTGCCGAGATGCATTCGGCAAGTGCAGGCTGCAAGTCCGCAAAAGTTTAACCGTCAAAGTGAGCACATGAGAAAGTTTACATGTGCCGACTCAGTTGTAGAGGTCATATTCCAAAAATTGTTTTTTTATTATTAAATGGGAGGTGTTAATTAATGTAAATTTAAAAAAAATAATTGATTTTCATTAAAATTCGACTAATTTATTCATGTTTCAAAACTAACGTCATTCAACGAACACCCTATATTTGTTTTAATCTTTCTAAAATTATTGTGCGGGCAATTCAATTGATCTGGTTTAGTTACGTGAGAACCCAAAAAATATTAACCTTCACTTCCTATAGGCGCAAACTTTTATTACGCGAGTTTTTTCCCTCGTATTACGCGAGATTTTCGTTCGAATGAAAGTGATGGAAGTATCGATAGTTTTGGCTACAGCCTATAGCGAATATAAAACCGGGAATTTCATTGTAACGACAATTGAGCGCGTAAGAGAGAGAGAGAGAGAGAGAGAGAGAGAGAGAGAGAGAGAGAGAGGGCTGGGGTGGTAAGGGAGAAATCAGATTGGTTGATTCGGAATGACCGTCATTTGGTTTGATGATTGAATTCCCATCCGCCATTAAAGATGAAAGTCGTTAAAAGCCAAACATTTTATAACTTTTTTTTTCTCTCTTTCTTCTTCATCATCATCATCTTCCGCCGCCTTTTTAATCGAATAAATGCGAGTGATTTGAGATTAATACTTTTAGCAACCAACCAGCGAATCTGTTATTGCCTCGTCGGCTCGCGCTTAATATTTTTGTTAATGATCTTGGATCAAAAATTAATAATGATGGAAGTCTGCTAAATAAATTACGATTAGAGAACGAGATAGATATAATATTCTTTTTTTTTATTACGACTTAAATGGAAATAAAAATGGAAGAAAAAAAATTCTATTTCGAATAATTATTAATATTTGATGATCCGTGATCAAATATTTAATGCCTATTTCTTTCTATTGCAAACGGATATTATTATTTAAAGACTCGGATCATTTGAATCGTTCGTTTTATTTATTAAAGGTGTAGGATTTTAGTTTGTATCTATTTTATATTTCAACGTTTTTGTGGTCATTTTTTTATTTACAGTATCTGAAAGATCTGTTCACACTTTTTCGATCGGTTTTACATAGAAAGATAACTTCGAAAAATGTGAACCTAGATCATTTTTCTCTGAACGATCCGTTCTCACAGTCATTTTTTATTATTTTACTGTACATAGATAAATAACTTCCAAAAAAAAAAAAAAGTAAACCTCAATCATTTATTTGAACGATCTGTTCTCACTGTTTTTTCTATTTTATATAAAAAAAATAACTTCAAAAAAAGTGAACCTAAATCATTTTTCTCTGAACGATTCGTTCTCACATACAGTAGAAAGATAATTTTAAAAAAAAGTGAACCTAGATCATTTTGATCAGTTCACAATTATTGGGTCTTATTTTTTTTAGAATCTCACCATAATCTAAGATCAAAATCTCTGAACATCCGGTACACAAATGTTTTACATATGAAAAAAATTCCGTTCTAATTCAATTCGATCTGTTCACTATCGCTCTCATTGCCACAGCTTTCTCTACCCCAGCTAAACTGACCAAAGAAGTAGACCGAACGCTTCATTATATTTACATTATTAAAATAAACCCTACTAGTACCCAACAACAACAAAAAAATCCCAATGTTTTTCTTGAAGGCTTTTGATCCGAGATTGTGGTTGTTATTCGGCATCTTTTAGCTTCCGCATTAGTCGTTCGTTCATTCGCAAACATTGATCACGGAGTTGGGGGTTTATCCGGCAAATAAAATTTGACAGGTTGCGCGAAATAACAGGGAAGGATAATTACTAAGTAGCCGACCGCATGTAAAAGCAAGATGGAAGGAGAGAGGCAAAACGATGCTAAGAGAGAGCAAGAGACAGAACGATGCTGAGAGAGCGAGAGACAGAACAATGCTAAGAAAGAACGAGAGGCAGAATGATGCTAAGAGAGAGCGAAAGACAGAATGATGCTAAGAGAGAGCAAGGGACAGAATGATGCTAAGAGAGAGCAAGGGACAGAATGATGCTAAGAGAGAACGAGAGGCAGACTGATGCTAAGAGATAGCGAGAGACAGAATAATGCTAAGAGAAAGTGAGACAGAATGATGCTAAGAAAAAGTGAGACAGAATGATGCTAAGAGAGAGCAAGGGACAGAATGATGCTAAGAGAGAACGAGAGGCAGACTGATGCTAAGAGAAAACGAGAGACAGAATGATGCTAAGAGAGAGTGAGAGGCAGAATGATGCTAAGAGAGAGTGAGAGGCAGAATGATGCTAAGAGAGAG
>JAQGAY010000456.1:0-27140 GCA_034698085.1 Polydesmus angustus | reverse complement strand
CAAAAAGACTCTTCTAAAAAATTTGAGCCTGCAAACTCTAGGCCAATTGCTTTAATAAACATTGAGTCTCGGCTTTTGTGGCACCATTTTTACATTTTTATCTTTGGTAGTTTTTTTTTAATAGACGACGGAAGTTGTAGTGGAACATTTCGGACACCCGGTATTATAGACCTAATTTATAAGTTATCTTAATATAAAGGTTCAATACCATACGACGACAAGAAAGAATTTTGTTGCGAAGGCAAAGTACTCAAACGCGAAAATTACGAATCATCGGGATTGTTAGTATGTTGTGCACAAGAAGTTAAAGAGTATACAGTACTTGAGTGTAAAGACCCCACCATTCAAAAACAAGAATGTTGCGGAGGCCAGTTTGCCAACATCCCCACAGACCCTAACCTTGAATGCTGCGGAGGCACATATTATAATCAAATAGATAACATTTGTTTTAACGATCAAGTAGTGCCGATTGCTCCAAAAAATAATGTAGTCGGACGTCGGAGTATTTGCGGGGACAATTTTAGCAACGTCGAAACGTTTTATAATGCAGGGCTTGAGTCATGCTGTGGAGCAGAAGTTTTATACAATAAAACATTCGCCTGCTGCAATGGAGAACCTTTTAATACCTCCAGTCACATTTGTTGCAGCGATTTCGAGAATATAGAAGACCCCGATGAGAATCGATTGGTATATTCAATAATAGAAATCCCTAATTCTGCAATACTTGAGGCGGAATACGGTTGTTGCAAAGGACAATTCATGGATATGAAAACTCAGGTCTATACTAAAACTAAAACAAAAATAATTTATTGCTAATTTAATTATAAAAATGTAATTTTGTTCTTAGGTGTGCTGTAAAGATGGACCATTAGATACTAATGGGGAGAAAGTAAATTATTGTTGCGGTTACGATAAGTTTGTTACAAATGAAACCGCTGAACTATGCCTCAACGATGCGATTGTGGACAGACAGCCGGGTCAAAAGGTTTGCAAAGACGAAGTGTATGATACCGCAACTCAATACTGCTATAAAGGAAAAGTGATTGAATTAGAAGGGAAGGATTACTGCGAAAGCGCCGAAGATCTGTACTCCATAAGCGAGCAATTATGTTGTCCAGACGGCGTAATTGATAAAACGGATAAGACTCAAAATAGTTGTTGTATGACCGAAACTAAATTTGATTATTATCCACCTGGAAGTATACCTCCCACATGTTACATTTGAATACACTGACCTACAATAGAAGTTAATAATAAGCAAAATTCTTTTCACATAGTAATAAAATACTGAAAGATTCCAATTAATACTGGAAATTAAAATTTTTGTTCTTTGCCGATGATAATTTACCACTCATAAATTAACTTACCAAACAAAAAATTTCACTAGATTTGAAAATGACGTTGTATAATAACGTAAAAATAAAAAAAAAAATTAGTTTTACAGTAAATTTGATTGTTTCGATAATTTTGTTGTACAGTACTGAGAACTTCGTTATTCAATAGTTGCGTTGTACAGTAATAAGAAGTTCTTTGAAGAGCGAATTTCGTACATCAATAATTATTTTGATAAACTAAAACTGTGCTGTATGCCAAATTTCGTTGGATAACGCGTATTTTAACAGATATTAGAAATGCAAACCATTCGAGCTTTCAGTTAACAATTTAAAACGCTACTGCAAAAGAGAACAAAAAATGCTGTAAATTCGTTTTTGTTTTGTTCTTTCAATTTTTTTTCTCGGAAAAACATTAAATCTTTAAGGTGTTAACGAAGTATTGAAAAAATTGTTCATAACAAATTTTAAAAATTATTATGACAACTGGCAAACTTCTTATAAAATACAAATCGTGCAATCTAATAAATTTATAAAAGAATTTTTGATTTTGATTCAGTAGATTTTGTAAAATCCAAAAATTAATTTTAAATTAGAATATCAAACTGTAGTTCTAAATCACTACAATTTAAGACATGAAATTAACTTACTAAGTTACTAGTACAGTTACTAACAAAAAATTAACTTACTAAGTTACTAGTACAGTTACTAACAAAAAATTAACTTACTAGTACAGCTACTAACAATAAATTATACTCCGTATTATTTTAAACAATCTCAAAAATCAAAATTAAATTTCTTAATTTTTTGCATTTGAAATGCGCTACCATGTAGCATTACCACGACAGCTATAATATTATAATGGCTCTCCAGTTTGCATTTCCTTTGCAACATAATCTGGTGATTTTAATCGTATAAACTGTCTCAGCAACTTTACTAAAAGTATAAGGCAGAACTACAAAAGTTATTATTTACCGGGTGTTTCTAAATGCGTGAAACCATTTCACAACACATTATCTTTCTAATTAAATGTGATAAACAATTTCTGTAAAAACACATGTCTTTAATTATATATGCTAAACCTTTTTTAGCCGTTTTATAAAAGTTTAATGTGACTGCAAACAAAAACGCAAAAAATTAATTTCTCATAGGCTCAAAAAAGCATAATCGCAATCCACTGAGTTGATCGCTGATGTTATTCGATTTTTCAAGATTTTTAAGTTATTTTTTTTTTATTTATTTATTTCTATTTTATTTCGCCCATGCGGACAATTGCAAAACAGATGGGTTTAAATCAACATATTCCCACAAAAAAAAAATCACACACAGTAAGGTCTGGAGATTTTGCAGGAAGAGCGCAACGTCTGGGGGTTATGGCATTTTTTCATTTAAAAAAAGCCCGAACATATTGGTGCCAAAGATTTCCAGAACTCGCTATGTGTTATTTTTTGTGGAGATATGTTCCACCACTTCCAAATAATTTTAAAAACTTAAAAAATCAAATAACATCAGCGATCAACTCAGTGGATTGCGATTATGCATATTTGAGTCCATGAGAAATTAATTTTTTGCGTTTTTGTTGCTTTTGTGGCAGTTTGCAGCCACATAAACTTTTATAAAACGGCTAAAAAAAGTTTAGCATTATAAAAACGACATGTGTTTTTACAGAAATTATTTATCACATTTAATTAAAAAGATATTAAGTTGTGAAATGGTTTCACTCATTTAGAAACACCCGGGTATTATCGCAACATACTTCCTTTCATAAGTTTAACCGATTTTCCACTGCTAACTAGGGGCTATGAGGAGCTTACCGGTAGTTTAAATTACTCTGCATAACTATATATAAAAATTGAATCTAAAAAGAGCATTGTCGAAGATTTCTAGAATCAAAAAAGAAAGGGGAATAGGAGATCTCAGTTTAGTTTTTTAAATTTGGAAAGCCAAAAATATAAAATAAAAAGCTGTTTTAGAGTAATTAATAAACGCGCATTGCAAATAAAAACGTTTCCAGCTGCAGAGTCTGGTAAAAAGAATGTAAAATCGAAAACAACTGGCACTAGTCATAAAAACAAACTAAAACTGGGTAAAAGTCATTGTCCATGAGACTACGTTAAACATTAACACGAAGCACTGAAAACCTATAAAAAACAAACAAGCAACCATTTAATTTCTACTTTTCCTCTGGACAAAACAAAAGTTTAGTAAAAATGAAATTTGTTTTTATAATAGTCTTTCCAATATTTTTAAATGTTATTGGAGCTTATCAATATAATAGCGAACCAAATAAACTAAACCCGCTTCATAAAAGAGAAGACGAATTGCCACAAGATATATACAGTATAAGCATAATTTTTATTTAAAAAAAGTTTGTTTGCCTTCATTATTCAAAATATTTTCTTCTTAATCTATAGTTAAACCAGCCGTAGTTAAAGATGAAGCTAAAATATTTCCGCCATACTATTATCCTCGGTACCAATGCGAATTGTGTTGTAATGGCCGAAGACTGAATGGACTTTTTCCCAATTCAGTTTCTTGCTGCGGCAACACAACTTTTGACTATAACACGGCTCTTTGTTGCAAAAATAACGTCGTTCACATTAAACCATCGCAAGATTCATGGAAGTTGCAGTGCTGTGGAAAATATTCTAGCTACGACACAACTACTAAAGTAAGCTGAATTAAAATAGTTTACGCAAATGTTATTACTACCGTGTTTTTCACTAAATAGCCCTCTCTGATAATAAGCTCTACTGGTAGCATAATATTTGAGGATTTGAACAATGTAAGCCCTACCTCAAAAATAAGCCCTATTCAAATATTGAGCCCCAAGTGTATTTTTTGTTAGGGAGAACTAATACGTGTACAGTATTATCATATGGTAAAACCCAGGCACCAGAAAAATGTGATTTTTCCAATTAATTGCAGCAAGAATGTAAAAAAAAGATTCAAAAATAAAACTTTTTACATATTTGTTCAACTATTGAAGTGTGCAAGAAGGATTTAAGCAAAATTTATGTTGCATTAATTTTTTTGATAAGTTTAAAAAAATGCTTTAAAATTTTTCCTTAATTATTTAAATTTTTGAATTAAAAAAAGGTACAGTACTGTTACGAGAAATATAAGACCTACTTCAAAAATAAGCCCTTTAGCGTTTTTTCTTGAAAAAAAAAAAAAATTATAAGACAGGTCTTATTTAGTGAAAAACACGGTAGTAGTATTCAAATTATTTTTAGAATTATGACATACTGTATTCGTAATTATTATTTTGTCCGTAAAAACCTGCAACACAAATTTAACGGTGCTTATCAATACAATCCATTATTCTAAATTGAGCATACGGCATTTCAAAGCTTTAGAATTTTTAATAATACGGTACCGGTAATAAATACTGTAGTATTAAAAACCCTAACAACTACCGTGTTTCCCCGATAATTAGACATTGTCTTATTCTTTTTTTAAAAGAAAAAATACAATAGGGCTTATTGTTGGGGGAGGTTTTAAAAAACTCGCAATCGTTTTATACTATACATCATCTTTGGGTGAACAATAGTTTTTTAAAAAAAACCACATTTGCCTATTTTTTTATAATATAAAAGGGTAAATAATAATTACCCCTAAAAAATAATTATAGGGATTATAGTCCATTTTCCTTTAAATTATATTAGTAATCCCTGACCAAAAATCCACTAGCAACTAATTTTTTGAATAAGGCTTATTTTTGGGAGTAGAGCTTCAAACCTCGGCATCAAAAATCATGCAAAGGCTAATTTTCGGAATTTCAGAATTTTCGGGGAAACACGGTATTTTTTTTATTTTATTGAAAGGTGTTACCAATATTGTTTAAAAAAAATAGATTGTAATTCATAAAAAATTAACATTTTAATTGTAGCTTTGTTGCGAGGGCAAAATATTCGTCAAAAAACCATTTCAACAATGTTGTGGTAAAAAAACGTTCGATGCATCAAAATCTGTATGCTGCGATAATATCATCCTGCCTAGACCTTCATATAAGGTAAATATAAAAAATATATCTCAAAAAATTAAATTTTTAATTTTTTTAAAAAAATATATCTAAATTTAGGCTTGGGCTTGCTGTGGTCCGGAAATCTATGACTCAAGCGAAAAAATATGCGTAGATGGAGTCATAAAAGACAAACCATGCGAACTCCCCTATCCATGCGGCACTGAAACGATTAACTTTGCCGAAAAAATCTGCTGCAACAATCTACCAGTTAAACGGATAGACCAATACACGTTGTGTTGCGGAAAGAAAGGGTACCAATCAAATAAAGAATTTTGTTGCCAAAACCAAAAATACCCCTACAACAGAAAAGAAAACAAAAGTTGCTGCGGAAATAAATTAATGGATTTTACTACTCACATTTGTTGCAACGGTGTCATAGTAGACATGCCCACCGGAAAAGATTGCGCTAACTATTACTGCTGTGGCATTGAACTGTTTAATTCTGCATCTCAAACAGCATTATGCTGTGGCGACCATGTTAACGTAATAAATGCTAAACCTTACGAATATTATAATTACCAATGCTGCGGCTCTAAAGCCTATAATACCCAAACTGAAACTTGCTGCGATACTACCAAAATAGATGCGATAGTTATTCCGAGACCAAACGCCCTTTGTTGCGGTATAAAAACCTATGATGCATCTGTAAAAACTTGCTGCAATGGCACACTGTATAATATTGGAACAGTGCCACTCGAAAAGTGTTGCTGTCCAAACAACAACTGTAACACACCGATTTACAGAATTTTGGATAAGGGAGCGCTAGCAAGTAAACAAGAATAAAGAGCATCTACGATAAAGTATACGGAGAAATCATAATGATATACTTTACATGTAATCGAGTTTTGCTAATAATATTTTTGCCTTAATTATCTAACATGCTTATCAATATAAAATATTCCATAAATAAGAAAATACCGGTGCATATTTTCTTATAAATAATTAATAAAGAAAAAAAGAAACACAAACCAATAATATAAAATAAAGTGTAACTTAAATGAATATAGCACCAAATTTAATTCAAATGAAAATTCCTTGCTTAAATAAACACTGTCAATAATTATTAATATTTGTATAATTATTATATTATATAAAACCTAAGAAATGTCTAAATAAAGTAATAAATAATAATAACCTACCAACTATTTTAAAGTTTATTAAATTTACTTTTCTTAAAAGCATTCAAGTTTTAACTGTTTTATTACTTAGTCGCATAATATTATGTTTCCACCGCGAATCGAGTTTTAGTGGAACCAATTCTGGTACGGTAAAGTCTTTTTTGACTGAATTCACTTGCAACAATCTGGTTTTAGCTAAAAATTTACGGCAATGTGACATTACAAAAAAAAAAACCTGTCCTTCTATTTTCAAAAATCAGATTCAACTGGCAAATCGACTTGCGAAAAGAGATAAGTTTGCGAACGGTGGATCTAATTTCACCAAAAGTTTGGAATTTACAATAAAATGTAGAACTGGTTTCATGGATTAAAACCTGTTTCAAAAACATAATGGAAACAAGATAATAATTATTAAGGTCATCAAATGAATCTTTTCAAAGACGATTTAATAACTCATAAAACTGTAAAGGTCTCTAAGAATAAAAAAATAGAAAACCTAGGTCACTCAAGTGGCTATTAACTTACGAGCAGACTATAATCAAGTCAATGTACTTAATATTTTTCTTTATAATACTGTCATGAATTAAAAAAAATCCTAAAACAATATTTTTGAAACGCACGAGATGATTTCAAAAGCAGAATGGCTATCTTGCACAAATAAAATTCGCTAAACAATTTAATCAAGTGTGGTGTGCAATTTTGAAACTGGCACCTAAAAATTTTAATTTTCAATTAATTTAAATAGATTATAAACGTCATAAACATTATCATCAAAATATAATTTCGTTGTTTGTTACACAACTTTAAACACTTTTTAACATCGACAATTACATTTTTTAACATCGTTTTCATTATCATCTATTTTCGATTGATAATAGGTACAGGGGGATTGTCATCGTAGGAATAGCAACAACTGAGAGATGAGTTTTGCGGTAACGCTACATTATTACAGCATATTTGCGAAGTATAATCGTACAAATCATTACCGCAACAACTTAGCCCATAATTTGAAGTTGAAAAAAGCTTGTTCCCGCAGCACAACTGCGAAGAACTGTCATAAGCGACACCCCCACAGCATGCAGAGTTTGGTCCGTTACTCGCAATAACTCCATTGCCGCAACAAGCTTCCTTATTAGGATTTTGAACGATTCCTCCGCCACTGCAACAAAAAGATGTGGCAGTGTAGTTATATCCGCCGGATGGATCGATGATTAAAGTGGTAGACGGATTGATGGTCACGCCATTGCAGCACTGTTGGTTAGGGCCGATCAGTTGATCTGCGCAACAACTAAAGTAAAGACTTGTCGGACAGTTAGACTTGGGTATATTAAGAAGTTTGCCAGTGTCGGAACAGCAAACTTGGCTCGAAGAGTCGTACGTGTTACTACCGCAGCAACTTAATGAGCCTTTTGGATTTTTTTTTATTGTATTATTGCAACATATCGAGTTAGAATAACTGTAAACCTATACATTAAAAAAAAAATGTAATTAAAATATTTTTTTAAAAACTTAAAATTTCATTGAATTACTTGACTGCCGCAACAGTCATAACTTCCACTTTTAAGAAGAGCTTTAGGAATATTGACCACCGCATTGTTACAACAAGTCTGATTTTGTTTTATGTTAACATACTGCTTTCCGCAACATTGCCAATTACTATTTGCTGTACTATTAGCAGTTTTAAAAACCGCGCCATTGCAACAAGTCTCTGTAGTATAATCGTATAAATTCTGACCTATAAGAATCAAATTTTTAAAAGATAATTATTTTAAAATACTAATTTTTCTAAACAAACAATAAAAATTGAACGTTTCATACCTGCAACAGATACCGCAACGAGCGCAACAAAGAAATTCAGCAAATATATAACTTTTGAATACATTATTGACGGTGTGAAACAACGCAATAAAAACTTGTTTTAAATGCCGTGGCATATGATGCCAGACCTTATAACAATAATTGATAGAATGATTTGGAGCTGAAGCTCCTCCTATCGGGTGACCCAGAATTTTTTGACTCAAATTTGTTATCAGCCAATTACTATCTCGCACGTTTTTTTTATGTTTAAATGGTATTTTTCTGGAGAATGATGACAAAGTTTTAATAACTAGCATTTAAATAATTCGGCAATAAGTATATTAAGCATGATAAACACATTTAAGATTCCATTATAAAATATTAATTGACTTAATGAAAAGAAAACGCAATTTAATGTAGAAGAAGAAGAAAAATCCTAGATTTCAAATTGAATGGTAAAAATTAATAAACTTTGACTACTTTTTTTCTTTAGATTGTGATGCCCAACACAAACCATTTTGCAAGCTATATTGACACTTTATTTAGAAAAATAGACAAATTTACCACCATTTCACGTGTTCAAGTGGTTTGCGTCATGCGTGTTGGACATGGCGACAAGTTTAGAATAAACGCTCATATTCAATGAAAACGAAAATTATTTTTTTTGGATTTAACAATTTATTATTAAATTATCTTTTTTGTGTTATATAATTTACATTACAAGCGAGATAAAACAATTCTTATTATTATTAAATCTACAATTCTGCCGAATGTTTCTTTTATTATAAAATTTAAATTTTAGTATTAAACTCATTTTCTACCAAATTTGTATTTTGCATTATAATAATGGAATCCGATATACGGCGATTTTTGGAACTACAGTAATACATTTTCCGAAAAATAAATATTCCAGAGAAAAGTAGATCATACCGATAAAAATTATTTCCTAGACCTAATTAAATTAATGCTCTCATTATCTAATACAACAATAATTAAAAATTTCGTGGAAAAAGGTCATCAACCAAATTTCCAATAATCAAAAATAAATTAATGAAAATCGTTATTTTCAAATTGCATAAAACTTGCTAGTGCTAGTTCAAGCAAACAATGGGACAGCTTCATCATAAAACAAAACTTTTCTATAATAAGATTATCTATGACGCAAATGCCATAATGAACTCGATAAATTCTGGGAAATATTTTTTGTACACATATTTTCCATAAAAACTTCACCACCTGTCGATGCTGGAAAAATAGATCAAATATTTCCACCCAGTGAATGCAATATATGTTTAGTTAATGACACTGTGACATAGTCCCCGGCTTCTCGGGAAAAAAAGTGCAATTAAAAAGAAATACCGTACATTTACCAACTGAATCCACATCGCATCAAATGAGGATTACTGTATCGCGATTGGCCAAACGCTTTCTCACTATTATTCCATCCCCCAAACGAAGTTCCTCCCAGTTAGATGACACTGCGTTTGGCACTTAAAAGAAATAAAATAAGCTTGCATTTGTAGTCTAATCACTACATTCTATGCGCTCAAATCAAAAAAAACTAAAATGAAGTTAGCTTTTATCGTAACTTTTGCAATTCTTTTTAACGTAATTGTTGCAGAGCAACAAAGACGAGATAGGCCTGCACTCAAAGAAAATCATAAAAGAGGAAGCGAATTGGCTCATGAAATTTACGGTAAAATATTTATTCTAATTATAAAATATTATAATTTAATTTACTGTAGTAAACGCCGTATTAATTACATTAAATTATTTAAGTTTTTCAAATTTATTTATTTACTATCATTACCGAAAGTTAATGCTTTTGAAAATTTATTTATGCTAAATTTTAAAGTGTTAAGCGAAATTCAGTATAGGGTTGAAAGTGCGCATGAAAATGCTAAGACGAGAAAAAGTGCATGCGCATCGTTAAAACACTCTTTAGTCAATTAGAGTTATATTTAGAACTTTACACTAATTTAATTTTAGTATTATGCAATGTTACATCACATATAAATAATCTAATGATGCAACAATAACCGGTTAAACGCAAAAAAGTAGAAAGATTCTTACAAGGTGAAAGAGGCACAACTTTTATGTTTCATTTCCAGCATTTATGCTTTTGACAAACAGATTATTGTTGTGTACAGTACCGGTATTAATTTCGTAGAAAACAAGTTTACAATAATTTTAAAAGTAAATTACAATACTCTGAACTCTTTAAACCGCATACTGTATCTTGCCGCTATACTTAATTAACCGCTAAAATGTCCGCATGCATTGCTAGTGACTAGTGTAAATAAAAAACAAAAACTTGAAATCTTATAACTATAATACCTTAATATAATTTGTATGAAATTAGCTGTTTGTTAATATTTATCATTTTTATTTGTTACAGCAAAGAGAGATGTTGCAAATTCAAACAAACGAATTCCATATTATCCCCCATATTATGGCAACCAGTATCAATGCGAATTGTGTTGCAATGGCAAGAAACTAAATGGTCAATTTCCATATTCAGTTTCTTGCTGTGGTGATACAGTTTTTGACTCTAATACGGCGGTCTGTTGTGGAGATAAACCAGTGAGCTTTGACCCGACGCCAAATTCCTATCAATGGCAGTGTTGCGGCAGTGGCCTCTACAATACATCAACACAGGTATTTTAATTTAATTTAATAACGCATAAAACACTAATACCTAGTTTTAACGCATTAAGGCGAATAAAAATAAAACTTAACGTAAATTCAATTCTAGAATACCATTTCCATAAATTTCTAATTAGAAGTGTTATCACTGGTTGTAAGTCAGACAAAACAAATTTTTCAAGAAAAAAATAGGGAAAATGCATTTTTAATTTTAATTTAAAAAAAAAATTGCAGTGACAAAATTTAATTTGTTCGCCTAATTATTGTACAGTATATCAAACGGGAAAGTTACTTCAAAGATTTTCGAGTACTTGCTCACTTTAAGACATACGGCTCACTGTTGACTTATTTCAAACATTTTGGCTTTCACATGTTTCCTAAATTTAAAATTTTTTTTATTGATAGCTGCTTTCAGCTTCTTTGAGTTCCTTATCACCATAGAAATGGGAACTTCTTAAAAATTCATACAATTTGAAAAACATTCGCAGTTAAATGTACCAAAAAATGTGCCTTGGAAAGCATTATTATGAACCAAAATAATAAAGTAGTTGTTGATTTGATAATAATTATATCCCATATTAAAATATTAAATATTTAAATTTTTTAATCATTTTATATGCTAATTAAAAACAAGTAACCAATGATAATAATCACCTCAAAATTTAGTTCGAACAAAGTTTTAAAAAAACAGACGCTAGCTGGGCATTCCATTATGGAAGTAATAGGCAGCAAGTCTGTCACCGAGTGCAAACATTTTGTGAGCTTGTTTTATTAATAACAAGCGCAACTGATCCACCGCTCTATCTAAAATGTTTCACAAATATAATTATACCGTTATTATTTATTTTAGCTCTGTTGTGGAAGCACCACGTTCGACAAGGGTTCACTAGAACAGTGTTGCGGGGACCAAAAGTTCAATGCATTACAGAGCATTTGCTGTGGCACTGAGGTGCTACCTAGACCATCATACGCCGTAAAATACTGTCTTAATTATAAATTTAAATTTAGTAGTAAATTTCAAAATTGATTAATAGACATGGTCTTGCTGCGGCGATGAGATATATGACACCACCCAAAACCAATGCACCGGCGGTAGCCTAGCGCCTTTAGCCCAAGGAGTTCAAAACTACCAATGTGGCACACAAACGATCAACTTTAAAAAACAAATCTGCTGCAATAATGCAACTGTAGAACGTGAAGACAGTTACACATTATGTTGCGGAATTCTAGGGTACCAATCGAATAAAGCAGCATGCTGCGGAGACAAGATCTTACCTAGCATCACCGCTAGCCAAGGTTGCTGCGGAAATCAGCTGATAGACATCACTACTCAGACATGCTGCAATAACGTCGCAGTACCCACGAAAACTGGCAACGATTGCAACAGCTATTCCTGTTGCGGCACTGGGTTATACAGCTATTCAGACACAACCACCTTATGCTGTAATGATCAGATTAACAAAATCAGTCCCCCAACAACAAATGGACCAGCTTCTTCCAAGGTAGCGGGGCCAGCAATTATAATACGACCTTCCCCTAACAGCTACCAATGTTGTGGATCGAAAGCTTATAATCCGCAAACCGACACTTGCTGCTCTCAAGACAGCGACAGCAACGTTATCAGCGGACAAAACGTAAATTGCTGTGGTTTGCAAACCTACGACTCTTCAAAAAAGACGTGTTGCAATAATACACTGTATGATGCGGGAAAAGTACCTACTGATACATGTTGTTGTCCAAATGGAGGCTGCAACAACTACATCCGCTACCCGTATCCGGGGCCTATTTTATATTAAATATGAAATACAGCAGTTCAAAATAATATAATCAATGCAGAACAACAATTTAATTTACCCGTACGTTTAAGTAAATTTATTTAATGTAAATGCGCGCGTTATGCAATTAACTCTCTAAATTTTAATTTGTTTACTAATGTTATCAAATCTGACAAGAAAATAAAGCCTTTTAATCCGAAATATTATTGTAGTACTGTTATTTTATGTCTAAGATTCTAAATAGTCCTTTCAAGCCTTAAGTTATGATAAAATATAATAAGTTATAAACGTTAAAATGCATATATTATAAGATGTTTGTTGGAAGACAATAGTTTTGAAACATGAATAAATCAGCCGAATTTTAATGAAAATGAATTATTTTTTTTAATATTTACATTAGTTAACACCTCTCATTTAATAATAAAAAAACAAATTTTGGAATATGACCTTTACAACTGAGTCGGCACGTAATAATGCGCCCAAGAAAATTTGAAAAAATTTGCATTAATCTTATGGCTTTAGCCGTCGACGTGAGCGTGTGAGCACGTTTACACGTGCCGATTCAGTTGTAGAGGCCATATTCTAAAAATTGTTTTTTTATTATTAAATTAGAGGTGTTAACAAAATTATGTAAATATAAAAAAAATATTTCATTTTCATTAAAATTCGGCTGATTTAATCATGTTTCAAAACTCTCATTTTCCAACGAAGACCCTATATCTAATTGTTACAATATAAATGACTTTTTAACTAAAAAAAATCGATTGAGTGTGCTGCAAAACTATTCAAAATAGTATTATGCACCTGTAAATAGTAACTTAGCAATTAAATAATTTTAACGGCTGCATTTATAATTTCAGAAAAACTTATAGCCATATTTTTATTACTCATCAATTTAAGTTTTAGATTAACTAGAGGTAGCTCCGTCAAATGACAAAACTGATGTTTAAAAAAAAAATAATTTTTAAGAAATAAAAATTTAAGTAAAACCTTTAAAAACATTTTACAGGAAAATAATGTTTAATAAAATATTTAAAAAATTAATAAGTAAACAAATTTTAATAAAAAGAATTTTTTTTAAAAAAACAATTTTACAAAAAAATAAAAAATTCTAAGAGTTCAGTATTACAAAGTGTTCGGCTAAGCCTAATTATAATTAAAAATACTGTATATTAAAATCATAGGTGGAGGAAGCAGAGAATCCCGAAAAAAGCCAGATTGCCTGCTCGGTTAAATTGTTGTAATCGTGAAATTGACAAATGCGGCATGCATGAGGATACCTTACCAGTGATCACTGGCAAATTAAGTGTCCTAAAAGCTAAATAAATTACTGCAAAATAGCAATGTAAGCCCATCTCCACGTTTTATACAAGATAACCTAAACTTTAAAAATTCTAAATTTTACTTTCCATTTATCATATTGCAATTTTACGATTAAACGTAAACATTCAACTTTACAATTAAACGATCAATCCTGCGTTAGAAAATTAAAACCCAAATTCTACACTTAAATAAATAACCCCAGTTTAAGTTTTAGAAATAAACCTAATCACCTTCCAATTCTAAAATGAAATCTCAATTCTATGTTAATAAAGAATATTTCCATTTCAATCCTAAATATTCTATTTCGAGTCGATGGAAACTTATTAATTTCCTTTAATTAACTTACAAAGTTGGTTTTCCAATTAGCCTTTTTTTAGCATTGAACCACTTATTTTAAGTTTGATTTGTAAAATTCGAAAGATGTATACAAGATGTAAGTGAATACATAAATTAGACGACATAAGAATTGGACTTTACTCGTAGCATAAAAATGAGAAAAAACGATTAACCGCAAAATCTCTATTATTTATTGGATAACATCTCGTATAAGCGCATAACTAAAATTAGTTTTTAGTGTAAAAATAATATTAAGTAGGGCAAAATGTTAATTACGAGTAATTACAGTATTTAAATATGCAATAAATTTAAATTTTTTTAATACTTTTAAAATACTAATGAACAATTACAGCATTCAAGAAAAATATGAATAATATAACAAATTTTTGGTAACTAAAAACCCCACTAAAAATTAAATCTAATCACAATAAAACAACGGAAGAAAAAAATAGTTAACAAAAATGTTTGGGAAGATAGTATTCTCTACTTATTTACTGCGTGCTATTACAATCAGTTTTTGAATAATATATACTTTTCTTAACGACATTGTCATTACAATTTATTTTTGATTTTAAACAACGGGTTTATAACAACAACTGAGCCCCGAATATGTCATTCGGTTATAAATCTTGTTATTACAACATAGCTCCGTGTTGTACTTGTAAGCTAAATTCCCACAACAACCGGAATTTCCCCCGGTCTTGTCAATAACTTTCGCATTACAACAAGTCTGTGAATTATAGTCGTACACGTTATTACCGCAACAACCGAATGCGTAATTTGCATTTGCGAAAATCTTAGTACCGCAACATATTTGAGAAGAAGAATTATATATTTGCCCATTGCAACATGCCGAACCAGGCCCAGCGCTAGGCATAACGCCCCCTTTATCACAGCACGTTTCCTTATTAGGATCCTGAACAATTCCCCCACTTGCGCAACAATAAGAAGTGCTATTATAATTCCCATAAGAATAACTAACCAAAGTGGTCGAAGGATTAATAACTACGCCATTACAACACTGCTGATTAGGACCAATCAATCGGTCATTGCAACAGCTGTAATATACGCTACTTGGACAACTAGAAGCAGGTTTGTTTAGAACCTTACCAGTCTGGTAACAACAAACTTGAGTGGAATAATTGTATGTGTTGCTTCCGCAGCAACTAGAATAAGCACCGCCGATTTTGGGTATCACCGTAACATTGCAACATTGACTTTTACTATAGTCGTAAACCTGTTTTTTTTAAATACAAAAATCTCATTAAATTTAAAAATAATTATATAAAAATATTTTCAAAATATTACTTTGCTTCCGCAACATGATGGATTCAAATTATTGCTTTGAACTGGAACTATAGCATTGTTGCAACAAATTTGGGTTTTATTTATCTTAACGTATTGACCTCCGCAACATTGATAATAATTTTGAGGGTCATACCCAGCAGTTGATGATACTGAGGAGCTCGCAATGGGAATAATTTTACCATTACAACATACTTGCGAGCTATAATTATAAAAATCCCCTAAAAAATGTTTTTTAAAAAAGTTTTTGAATTAATAATTATTTGACTTGTTTTTAAAAAAATAATTAAATATTTCCTACCAATAGCAGTCGCAGCAAGAAAAGATGTGGAAAAAATCAAGTAATATTTTAAAATCGAATGCATTGTTTTAACTGTATAAGGTATTAATGATAACTTTTTTATCAGACATAAGTTACCGTATTACTTATTTAGGAGCCTTATAACTACCATTACCCAGAGCATCAAATTTATTGCTCCTCCCTACGGGTGATCAATTAATCGCTAACCTTCATTTTGGTGCAGCCAATAAGTTTGCTCGTCAAAATAATTACGAGAAATAATATTCCATCTGTCACACTCAATAAAAAAAAACAATCCGAATCGTACGATGTCGCAAAACCTGAGTTTACCTTTCCTGAATGTAAATAGAAGGCAGTTGCCAGTGCTTTTTGAAACAAAGTATGGGTTCGTTAGGCATAACTAATGTGTCATCAATTGAGCTAAATATAAAAAATAATTACTCATAGTATCAAATGCAATATTTTATGGCAATGTTAAATGTTATTGCAAGTAAAATTAAAATACTTTTTCCATGAAAATTTATCTCAAACGCAGTTTCTCTCAAAACATGGGCCATAAAAATATATTTATGAATTATATAGAAACACATATGGGTTTCCATGAAACGTCTATTTACATTACCAACACTCGCGGTTTCTAAGAACTTAACGTATACTCAGTGCTTCTGGGAATACGCATATTGAAATTACAGTACCGGGTATTGATAATTGATTTTCGAATGCAAATACACCTAATACTGTTTTTACACGGATTTTTTTTACACGAATTTGAAATAATACGGTTTCAAAATAAAATTTAATTCTTTTTTTACGAGAGAAATTTTGAAATAACACGAGTTTTTAACTGATTTCAAAAATATTTTTTGCTTATTTTGGGAATTTTTCATACCTTTATTTATGTATTAATTATAATTTTATAAAACTATACCGGTATGTATTTTTCAGTAGCCCTTATATAATGTCACAGAATTCCCCCATTACTTGTTTTTCACGAATTTTTTTTTTGCACGTATTTTTCAGGAACGTATCCCCCATGTAAAAACAATATTAGGTGTAGTATTTAATAATTATAGATAGTAATAAAATTCATTAAATTGCTCAAATTCGTAAGTTTGATCGCTATAACTAATAAGTATTGGAAGCCTAAATTATTTTTTCCATAATGTAATAAAAATCAACAATTTGCTTTTTAAAAAATGTTGTCATTCTTATTTGAGAAAATTTCAGTTCGGTTTAAAAACATTTTTTTTAAAAAAAAAACATACCGTAATTTTTTAAGTTACACAATGCATACCATGATACCGTATTTTAATTTCTTATGGGGTTCAAAAAACTAAAACAGATTTTTCAGAAAGAAATTTTTTCTAGTGAAAAATTTGTAACCTAATACAAGTAGGCCTACTGTCCACCTACACCAATACTATAATAATTACAGCCCGATATACGGCGTTTCGTTATAACATCCTTCGTTATTTATGACACGGTTTCGATTTACGGCACCAAATGTTCCGATATAAAAAAAAAAAAATGCAAAAAATTATCACAAAAGCGTTGAAAAGCCCATTTTGAATGTCTGGCGAGAATGAAATTCGCATTTTATTTATTCATTTTCAATGAATATTTCAACTCTTGCCGTGGAGACGGAAATGACAAAATATTTAGAGAAAAAATTAAAAGAGAAGAGCATCTCAAAATACTGTTCATACAATATGTGCATGTACTGCATAAAGCTAAGTGAATTAAAGAACAGTTTTCACATTCATTATCAGCGGTAATGAGTAAAAAATGCAATTTCCAATGAAAACTTGGCACTTTTTTAAATTTTTCATTGAAATTGAAACCAATCCATAGACTTTACATAGGCGTGTATCATTATATGGGATAAAAAGAGATTCGATATACGGTATACGAGTATATTATGGCGTTTTGCTTTACAGCCAATTTTCTTGGAACGTATCTACTATGTCCGTATAATATTATCGAGGTAATGTATTAAAATATAGTACTTCACAATGAATAACATCCATTAAATGATTAAAATAAAATTCGTATTATACTCGTACAAGAAAAATTTGTTGCAAAACTGAAGTTAAAACATAAGTACCTCGATATACGGCGTTTAGCTTTAACGGCTTTTATTATTTACGGCACTGTGTTGTTTTACGGCCCAAAATCCTCGATATACGGCCAAAAAAGTGGGAAAAGCTGCAGAAACTTGTTGCAAAAGCCCATTTTTCAGACTTTTTGCAGTGTTTCGATATACGGCGTTTTGCTTTACGGCCAACTTTTCAAGAACCGATCTAGGCCGTATATCAAGGTATGGGCGTATAATTGCTTTTATTAGAGCTGAAAAGCAAAATAAATGGGAATGTTATACAATCTTAGCATTCAAACAAACAATTTAAAGTTTTAAACAAACAAAAAACTAATAAACTAAAGTACATGTACAAGAGCACTTCAGAAAGTACTCCAAATGCTTATAATATATTCAAACAAGTCTATATTCTTAGAAAATATTACAAAACTTGATAGCAAAGAACTCATCCGCCAACTCATTACGACTTTGTAACATGAAACGGAATTTTACCCAAATGTTGTAAAATATAATAAGTTATTACTATACTGGTATCTATAATAATAATGTCAATAATAACAATAATATCAATAATAACTCGTAATATTAATAACACTGCTGCTAATAATAACGGTTAATGCAATACAAGCAAATGCCTCCTTTTTCCCCTCTCTGCCCCATTTTCTGCCCCCAGGGCGACTAAACAGTTACTATAAAAAAAAAAAAAAAAAAGTCAGTTTCATTCAAAAAGCTTAATACAGTACAGTTTCTATTATTCGGATACGTCGATGTCAGGGGTAGCCCGGATAGGCAAAAATCCGGATAATGGAGTTGCATTGAAAAAGGTATATATTTTTTTTTTGCAAGAATTTATTTAAATTTTAATGAAAAAGAAAAATATAGTAATATTCACATCCCAAACATATAACAAAGATGGAAACAATGTTAAAAACAATACATTATGCATCCCCACCAGCATTCTAATACCAATTTTTTTTGCGTTTTTTCAAAAAAAATTTTCTAAAAAAAGTGTCCGGAAAATTGGAAATCTGGATAACTGTACTTAACATAGCACAGTATATTAAATTGAGTACAAGAAAAATACAGTACATTTAAATAAAGTCCCGGTACAGTTAAAAATGAGCAAAACCAAATAAAAAAACCTTATTAATAATTAAAAAATACCGTGTTTAGCTGCAAGTGTACGGGAGGGGAGCATGCTCGCATCTGAAAAAAGTTACGCAATATTATACGAACTAAATTCCATTTAGAATAGGGGGGTCAAGGATTTTCTTTGACCACAGGATCAGTGATATAAATAACGTTAGTCGTGTGTTTATGTTGCTAAAGCTATTTGTATACAGTAAAAGCTCTACTCGCGACCACCTCCAATACAAGGCCACCTCCGTTTCGAGACCACCCCAAATACGTCCCTCCAATTTTCCCATGTTAATGCACCTCTAATACTGGACCACCTCTACTACAAGACCATGACCACTCATTTTAAGTCCCATTTTCACTATTTTCAATGAGAGGTCTCTATTTCAAGACCACCCGGGTGCTGCGCAGTAGCATTCTGCGCACCCACAAAGGATAATTTTGTGAGTCAACATTGGAATTTTGTTGAATAAATAAAGTTCTAATACTTGGTTACAACTTCTAGTATTGGAATTTTATTCAAAGGGTATCTAACCACAAAATTATTATTTAAAAATTATAAAAATAATTATTTTTTTAAAAAAAAATATTCTATTTGAAGACCACCTCCACTTGAAGACCACTTTTACTCGGTCCCAACGGTGGTCTTGTAATAGAGGTTTTACTGTATTATAATTATGCGAACTTATTGTTTGCAATTACTTTTGTCCTTTGAGAGGACCGCATATTAAGTAATATTATTTAATTTCTTCGCTATTTGATTGGAAATTGATATTTAATAAATCCTATTATTTTTGCCAAATATAATTTTCACAGAAATCGATACTTACGAAGAGTTGACTCATTGTGTATCTAAAAAAATTGCATATTATTAATAACTTATACTGCAATTATACGTTGACTTAACGGTCTTTTTCAAATACGGTATGTTGGCCACCTGAGCTATTACTCCACGTCAGATTCACAGTATTCTATGCTTATTTACTTGTACCCAAAATTCCTAGAACATGTGCGCTTCGTAAAACTAAACGCACATAACCAACAGTAATGATTAAAATGCATTTTGATTGGCTGATGAGGGACATAATTATTCCATTTTTTTCAATAACGATCCTCCCAGTGGAGTGACAATAATTTCGGATCAACCGAAATAAAAAGTTACTTATACTCCTAAACAATATAGAAATTCTGACTTTAGTTTAAACGAGAGATCAAATTAAAATGAAGTTATTTCTTTCTTTAACTTTTTTACTTCTAATTAGCGTAGTTTGGGCCGAACGAGCTCATAAAAGAGTAGTTCCTAAAACTTTCCACGAAAGAAGAGATGAATTGCCACACGAATTTTACGGTAAAATTTTTTTTAACTATTATTACTGTATTATTAAAGTTAAGTTCAATAATAATGGTAATGAAAAAAAAATAACTTCTAAGTCATTAAATTAGTTAACTCATTAAATCTTAAATAACATTCATGCACGATAATCATAATTAATGTTGATAATAGTTTTAATAAAATGTACAGTATTTTTTTTTAAGGTAAGCGAGATGGAGACGTAGCCAAAAAATCTATCTCAAATTTCCACGAAAGAAGAGATGAATTGCCACACGAAGTTTACGGTAAATTTTTTTTTAACTATTATTACTGTATTATTAAAGTTAAGTTCAATAATAATGGTAATGAAAAAAAATAACTTCTAAGTCATTAAATTAGTTAACTCATTAAATCTTAAATAACATTCATGCACGATAATCTTAATTAATGTTGATAATAGTTTTAATAAAATGTATTTTTTTAAGGTAAGCGAGATGGAGACGTAGCCAAAAAATCCATCTCAAATTTCCACGAAAGAAGAGATGAATTGCCACACGAAGTTTACGGTAAATTTATTTTTACTATTGTATTATTATTAAAGTTAGGTTCAATAATAACGATAATGAAAAAAAAGTTAAATTCTAAATCATTAAATTAGTTAACTCATTAAATCTTAAATAAGATTCATGTACGATAATCTTAATTATTAATGTTGATAATAATTTTAATAAAATGTATTTTTTTAAAGGTAAGCGAGACGGAGACGTAGCCAAAAGATTAATACGACCATACCCATACCCATATTATCCCCAGCAACAGTTTCAATGTGAAATGTGTTGCGATGGTACAAGATTAAATGGTCTTTTCCCATATTCGTCTTCCTGCTGTGGAAAGACTGTCTATGACTCCAACACTGCCATTTGTTGTGGATCCAATGTCCTTCCACTCAAGCCAACAACGACCAACTACGGCTACAATTATGAGATGCAATGCTGTGGCGACAACACGCTTTACAACACAACCGCAGAGGTAAAATTAATATTTATCCTAATTTAAATTTACTCAATGCGTTAGAAGTACACCTATAGACTTCGTTTTAACTCTATTTCTAGTAAATCTCTCATTCATTATTAGCAAACCCCACCCTTAAATTTTAATCCTAAATAATAATTTTTCGCTCATAAATTTTTTTTGAAAAAAAATGGTTCTAAATGTAAGATACAAAAAAACTATTTGTTTGGCTTTTGCTGTCCAATCCTAACTAACCTATGTTGAACCTAATAGTAGGTTTTAATAATATTATTGATTTTTTTAAATTTTCTTTAATTACCGGTATTTATTAATTAGGTCTGTAGATACATAGAACATAATAATTATTATCAAAGCTAAAAACTCGTTATGAAACAGACTACAGAGTGCAGAATGTCAATCCTGTGTGTTTTTGTGCACCCAAAAGTATAATAGTAGTGTAGTTAAAAGTAGACGCGACTCATTCAATTGCAGTGCTTATTAAATAATTTAATAATGCTTAGCTTCAGTGATCTTAAAGGAACGTTAGGTGTTTGCAACGAGGCAAAAAATCACGATCAGCAAATATTACATAATTATATTATAATAAGAAGCGATCTATAGGTTTCTCCCTCGTTTTTATTTTTAAGTCTACGGCTTATGGTGCTCGAGTGTGAACTTTAGAAATTATTTCTTCATTTACATCTGTGCAAAAACAAATTCCAAAATCCACCCTTGAACGCCGTAGGCATTAGACTTAAGCATCCGAATGTGAAAAAAAAAGCAAAATCCGCAATCTCTTTAATATTATGCACTTAATTCTAATTTATTGAATATAAATATTGGTTATATATATATATTTTTTATTCTTCCTCATAGATAACGTGTCTTTATGATTAACATGATAATTTTATTTAGAAAAGTGATTTTTTTTATAAATCTTTTAGCTTTTAATTTCGATTTTCGGTAAAGTATCTAAGATTCCAAGCGTGTATTAAAAATCATTAGAAAAAAATATCACCTTTTCATCCTTTAATTAAAAAAAAAAGAAATTATCACGTTAATCCAAATCATGCAATCGTATCTAAAAATAAAAAATAAATTGAAAACTTATTTTGTAGAAAAAAGATCATTGAAAAAATATTTTGAATACTGTACAATGTATTATAATTTACTGTTAGAAAAGTAGCGAATAAAAACTACGTTCATAGAAATATTTACCGCAAATCGTAACCAAAATCATAGATTGATAAACTAAAAATACGTTTAAAAAAACCCCTCTTTTTTAGAATTGACCCTAGTACTTAACATTCTATCAAAAATTTTAAATATGAAAAAGACATTTTTTTAAATTTTTTAAATTTTTTTTTTTTTAATTAACCAAAAAATTAATTTTTTACGATAAGAACTTTTTGAATTTCTCTATAAATCGCACTGTTTTTGAGTTTTTAGACCAGCTGGTTTTGTAAAGCAAGATACCCATTGTTGATTGTACAAGATGCGGGTTTTTTTTAGTCTTGTTTTATAGTTACGTGACCCTTAAGTACAGTGGTCAAAAAAGAAGACCAATTCCCTTTTTTTCGAAGTCAATGGCTACCCCCGTTATTAAAAAAAAAAAAAACTTAAAAATAGTGCCATCAGCAAAAAAAAATAATTTTTCTGTTAATAATGATATTAAAAAAAATTAAAATTCAAAAACTTACATTTTCCTATATAATATTTCTCATGATAAAATGTTTGATAGAATTCTGTCCTCTAATCAAGGTTCCACGCCGCCCCACCCAATCAAGCGCATAGTTTTGTATATTGTCCTTATTTCGTTTTAATGGATATAGTGTGAATGATTGAGAGAAATAAACAAACCTAAACCTAATGTAAAAATATTTTCTTTAAAATACCCGGTAAAATATAAATTTTCTGCAAATTGTTTCAAAATTAATTATATTTTAATGTTTTATGTATTTCTAAATAATTATGTGCGTTGAAAATGATGTAAATCATGTTAAGAAAGTTAAGAAAGCCTTGAATAGTTTATAGAAACCAAATGCATAACGCACAAGTTCATCAAAAATTTAGATTTAGTTCCAAAATAATATTGAATGTCTGTAGAAATAGTATTAGGTACATTTTTTTTAAAGAGTAACTTGTAACATTATTATCAGAAGATAGTATATGTATGTACAGCTGAAATGAAAATGAAAAGTTACTTTTCGAATTTTTGTGTTTTTTTAATATTTATTAAATTAGCCCAAAAATTATTTTTCATAGAGAAATCTATTTTATAGTTTTTCTATAAAATGACACCATTTTTAAGTTCTTAGACTTGCTAGTTTTTTTTTTTAATAACCGCCGGAAATTGTAAAGTACCTTTTCGGACATCCGCTACTATAATAGCCAATAATTTCAAAGGCGCGAGTCTAATTAGAACAACTTTACATTGCTTTTTTGCTACTAATTTTGCGTGCAATAAACTCTTTTACAATTTGTAAAAGCAATATAATATTTAATCGTCCTTAACTTTGTATATTTTTATTTTTCAGTTGTGTTGTGGGAATCAAATTTTCCCCAAACTATCCCTTCAACAATGTTGCGGAAACACTGTGTACAACGTTTCAACAATGATTTGTTGCGGTGTTGCACCCGAGCCCATACCTGCATATGCCGTAAAATCAAAACAACAATATTTTTTTTAACTTGAATAATATTAACAAACAAAATTATTTTTAGGCTTGGTCTTGCTGTGGCTCAACTGTGTACGATGTCACTAAACAACAATGTATTGCTAATAAGCTAACCGATAAACAAACTGGAATTCAATCTTACCAATGCGGTAGCGCTACAATCGACTTTAAAAAACAAATTTGTTGCAATGGCCAAGCAGTTGATCGAAACGGCGATTACACGTTATGTTGCGGAGACCAAGGGTACAAAGCGAATGAGCAAATGTGTTGTGGGGGCGCAATTTTTACAGATGACCAAACAGGAAATCAAGCTTGCTGCGGAACTAAGCAAATGAATATACTCACGCAAACATGTTGCAACAATGTAATATTAGACTCACCCAAAGGAACAGATTGCGCCAGCTATTCTTGCTGTGGTACTCAATTGTATAACTACGCAACCCAAACTGCTTTATGTTGTAACGACCAACTTAATCCAATTCCAACACCACCAACGGCTGACCCATCGTCCGGAATATCGATCATTCCATATTACCCGTATCCCTATTACAACTATCAGTGTTGTGGTTCCCAGACCTATAACACGCAGAATCAAACCTGCTGTGGTCAGACCACAGTCGTTAATTCAGGGCCAAACGCATTATGCTGCGGCATTGCAACATACGATGCTTCTAAAAATACTTGTTGTAATAATACGCTGTATGATATTGGAAAAGTCCCTGATAACATTTGCTGCTGCCCAGATGGAGGGTGCAATACCAATATTTATTACCCCCCCTACCCAATAATATATTTTTAATTTGTTAATGCTTTAAAAAATAATTTCCATTCAATGGAAAATATTAAAAAAAAAAAAAAAGAACCATTCTGTTAACATAAATGTGGATTCTTATTTCTTCCATCAAAAATATTTAAACTTGTACTATCCAAATTTTATAATAATGCTCCACCGCAATAATTATAGGAAATTTAAGACAACATTGTATTCTAAAACGCCCCCTTATCTTTCGTAGTTCAAATATAAAAAAAAATTTATTTAATTTTAATATTACCCCTACGGTACCTTTATCCGGGACCTCTTTTACTGTATATAAAATATGAAATACGGAGGTTCAAAATATAGTAATAGAATCAATGCAGAACAACAATGTATTTTGCATTAACTGTCTAATTTTAACCTGTTAAATCATGTTATGAAATGTGACAAGAAAATAAAACTTATTAATCAGAACAAGTACTGCAATTTTATGTCTAAATGGTTTTTTCAATCTCTAAATAAAATATACGGTAAGTTGTAAAAGCAAAAACTTTAAGACACACGCATATCTAATTATTGCAGTATAAATGATTTTGTAGCTAAAAAGAACTCGATTGCGTGTACTGCAAAGCTAGTTAAAATAGTATAATATTGTGCACCTGTAAATAGTAACTCGCCTATTCAATAATTAAAAAAAAATTATTGAATAATTAAAACATTTTAAAGAAAAAAAAGTTTAATAAAGTTTACAAAAGAATTTATAAAGTACCGATAACCAAATTCTAATAAAAAAAAAATTCCAATGAAATTTTAAGAAACAAGAAAAGTTTAAAAAAACAAAAAATTAAAAAAGCCAATTAAAAACTTTTTAAAAAAGAAAATTATACTAAAAAAAAATACGGTTTTAAAAGAAATAAATTAAAATGTTAAAAACGGACTTTAACTAAATGTTTGTAATCAATACCTTAACAAATCTGGCGTACCAGTGACAAATGGTCACTGGCAAATCAATTGTCCTAAAAGCTAAATAACTGACCACAAAATTAATATCAATGTAAGCCCATCTCCGCGGTTTTATATTTAAAAAAAAAACAACTTAAATTTAAAAATTAAAATTTTAATTTTTCTTTCAATTTAACGTACCGTATCATAATTGCTAAACATTTAACTTTACATTTAAATAGAGACGCTGCGCTTATCGTCACGTACGCGACTTTAAGCACTTTGACTACTTTAAAAGTTTAAGTGACGTCATAGTATGATTTTATTAGATGACCCGAAATAAGATTCACAGTTATAAACGTTTCACCATAATTAAACTTTTATTGGACCTTGACCTTAATAAAAATGTCATAACTGGTTTTAACAAAAAGTGAACTCTTGGTCAATGAAGCGTTTAGCTGTGAATCTTATTTCCAGACATTTAATAAAGTCATATTATGACGTCACTTAACGATTTAAAGTAGTTAATGCGATCAAAGTCGCTAACGTCTTCTAGAGCGCAGCGTCTCTAATGATTAAACATGAATCATGCGTTATACTCTTTTTCCACCGAAATTGTCAATCGCGATTGGTGAGGTTTCTTTCGATATCTGCATTCAGAAACAAATTAAAAGTCATATTTAAGACAAAAGATAAAAGTATTATTGTAAGGGCAATACAAAATATTTTTTGGGCTTCTATCTTTTAAGGGAACATAGTCCAAGAAGTTTAAATTTTGAATTGCCCTTAACTAATTGCCCTTTTGACTTTGGTCTTAAATATGACTTTTAATTTGTTTCTGAATGCAGCTATCGAAAGAATCCTCGCCAATCGCGATTGACAATTTCGGTGGAAAATCGGTAATATTAGAAAGTTAGAAAATTAGGTACCGGCACGACCGTACTTGTCAGTTTCGCGGCATGGGTCGAGGTATCGAACACGCAACTATCGATACCCAATATTCCATTCGTAAACCTTTTGAAATTTGCAGCAACAGTGAATTATGTACAGTAAGACTCCGCTTATCTCTGATTCGCTTAACGCTGTTTTTGGATTCCCATACGCACTCTTGCGACAAAAGAGGCACAACTCAAAAAAGGCACTTTTTGAGTTGTGCCTATCAAAAAATTGCAAAAAAAAAATGCTACCAGTCATCAAAAGCGGGTTTAAAAATCTTGAAAATTGTTCCGTCGGCTAATGATAATGTCTG